>JAYKAV010001543.1:1205704-1428875 GCA_035582835.1 Phoebastria nigripes
AGATCTGTAACTTTTTTTTTTTTTTTTTTTTTTGGCTAAACACCTGGGGCTGGACTTTCCGCTGGTGTACGGTGCCGTTTCTGGTGGCTCATGCTACTACTGCACAGGGGTTTTTGAAGCTGGGGCTGGTCATGGTGTTAGCAGAAAGGCTTACAGCCGTGCGGGGGCTTTGTGGCTCCTTTGCTGCAGACCGGTGCTGCTGCTGAATCGCTTGTTTTTCCTTCGGCTGCAGTGCACTATCAAAAGATAATCCACCGGGATATTAAACCTTCCAACCTCCTCGTGGGGGAAGATGGGCACGTCAAGATCGCCGACTTTGGAGTGAGCAACGAGTTCAAGGGAGCCGATGCCCTCTTAACCAACACGGTGGGCACCCCCGCCTTCATGGCCCCGGAGACGCTTTCGGAAACCAGGAAAATCTTCTCCGGAAAGGTATTTAATAGCGATTTGAGGGTTTTTGGACTAATCCTCCCTGCACACGCTGTCTGTTGCAGATCTAACGATGCTTTCTTCACTCTGCAGGCTTTGGATGTCTGGGCCATGGGGATCACACTGTATTGCTTCGTGTTTGGGCAGGTAATGAGATTGAGATTGATTTTTCAGAGCTGTTGGTGGTCCGGGGGGGTTTGGCGTGTGCCTCCCATGTGCCAGGTACGCGGTGGGATTTGTACCCCGCACCCCTGTTCGAGCAGTYGGGTATTGTCAAGGGGAGACAGGGATGTGTGGGTGGAAATGGGAAACCTCTGCCTGTCCGCGGGGTGGGTGCAGCCAAAAGGGCCGTGTTTCTCTTTCTCCCCGGGGAAAAAATTCTATGCCTGGCCAGATTTTTTAGGAAAGGAGCTGTTGTAGTAATTTGGTCATTTTTAGTCAAATGTTATTTTCATTGCGTTTAAAAGAAGACATTGATACAATCATTTAAAAGAAGATATTGATATAATAGGAAATCTTCCAGTATTTCCCTATAACTGGCTCCTTGCTCTCCTTCAAACCCTACGAGATCCCGATGCTCAACTGGCTTGTCCCGCTGCCGCTCCTTAACAGAGGTTGTTGCTTTTCTCATTGCTCTTTTTCTTCGCGGTAGTGCCCTTTTATGGATGAAAGGATCCTGAGTTTACACAATAAAATCAAGACGCAAACGTTGGAGTTCCCAGACCAGTAAGTACTCAAAAAAAAAAAAAAAAAAAACCCAACCCAAAACAAACCCCTCAGCCCATATTTTAAAGCTCGTTTGAGCTGTTTCTCAGGCGCTGCCTGGGTGGGGTGGGCCCCGCTCCACCACAGTTTTGCAAAACTCAGGTTCTGAGCCCTTCTGTTGGCCCTCGGCCCTGGAAAACTTCCTTTGCCTTGAACGTGAAGGCAACATCCCTTGGTTTGCAGCTGCCAAAGAAGGAGYGATTGAAGTTGCAGAGGCGTTTGAGGGAACAGCTTAACCTTTGCAGTTGCTGCCTGTTGGGTTTTAGCCTGGGTGGAGTTGGTGTCGGGCTCTCCCAGCCCCGTCCATGCGGGATCACGCTTCAGATTGCCCAAAAAAGGGATATTTTGCTTCCCTGGGGAGGTTTGGGGAGGAAGAGCTGCGTGGCACCTGGGTACACGAGTACCCGGAGCTGCATCCCTGCCAGGGCTGGGGTCCAGCCCCAACCTGCCCAGGAAGGCCCACGGCGGCTGGCACTGGGGTGAAGAAAGGAGGCAGCATCTGTCCCCTTCCCCATCTCATCTCTCCCCTCTCCTTTCCCCAGACCAGAAGTTACAGACTTCTTGAAGGATTTGATTACACGGATGCTGGATAAAAATCCCGAATCTAGGATTTCGGTCCCAGAAATCAAGGTACTGACCCAACCCCCTGGTGTTGGCTGTGGCTTCACTTCTGTTGGGTTTTCCTTGCTCGGCTTTTTTTGGGAGTCAGTTTGATCGCGCCAGGCTAGGTCCTCCCCCTGTGCCCAGGGTCCCTGGGCAGGTAAGTCCCAGCTCCTTCCCCTGCTCYGGGACCTGCTCAGCTTTGGGACCTTTGGTGCCTACAGAAGTCACAGGCAAAAGGAAATCCCCTGAGTACAGTATTTCCTCTGCTACCAGGAAAGTACTGTGCAACAGCCTTTCGCAGGAGATTTCTGGTCCTCTGCCCCTGCGGGAGCCTGGAAGGGGCGAGAAGCTGAGAAAATGGAGACTAAGGTAGGGGGAAAGGATTGCGGGGGAATTGCTGAACCGTTTTGTGCTCCTCCTGCAGCCGCCCAAGATGCCAGGTGTGTGGGCAAGGAGAAAGAGGCGTTTCTGCCTTCTGTGGTGGATTAATTCAGGTCCAAGACTAGGGCTCGGTGGGTCTCCCCATCACTACTGCTCATACCTATGGTCTGGAATAAATCGCTCCTGCCTCTTGGTGCTGTCTCATCTATAAGATGAGAGTGAAAATAGGTCGTCTTCCCTAAAACCCACTGAGATGCCCAATGCTGTAGGTCACCAAGGTTATTGCTCGGTTACATAGATGGGGCCAGCGCTGGCTCTGGATGAGAGCTCCGGGCTGAGCCATTCCCGGTGGCGCCGGGGTGAGCTGGCTCGCCAGTGAGATGGCACATCTCTCCCCTGCTCCCTGGTATTTCAGGAGCACGTAGGGGCCGTAGCTTGGGCAAGGAGATGCGTTTGCCAGGCTTGTGTTGTTTGAGTTACGAAAAAGAGGAAATCATTCCTGACAGGCTGTGTTATTAATTGAAGTTGCACCCTTGGGTCACCAAGAACGGAGTGGAGCTGCTGCCCACGGAGGATGAGAACTGCACCCTCGTTGAGGTGACGGAGGAGGAGGTGGAGAATTCGGTCAAGCATATCCCCAGCCTGGCCACCGTGGTGAGTACGAGGGAGGCAATAGTCTGCGGACGAACGCTGGGGTCCACGCTGCCTCCCGGAGTGGTCCCAAGCAGCTGGAGGTTGCTGCTGAAGGGCAAAAACATTGGGCAGGATTAGAGCAAAGACCTTCCCTCTCTTGGAAACAAGCGCTGCAAGACAGGGTCTCAGCATCTCGCTGGAGATGGCCATACCCCATGGTGCGGGGGAATATTTCAGAGCGGTCCCAAAGGGACCCGTCAGCGGGTTGCTGGTCTCCACGCTTGAACTGGCTGCCTAAATATCACTGTGTTTGCTCAGGGCAAAAGAGCATCTGGTCCAGGACCTGCCCGTGGCCAGGAGTGGGTGTTTTGGCCAGGCACGAGGAGCTCCTGCCCTGCTCTGCCTGTCCGGCCATAGGGGCTGCGGGAGCTTCCCGGGATGGAGATTTTATCTGGGCCACGGTGTGCGCCAGCCCCCGCCTGGAGCTATTCTTGGTGAATTCATCTCGTCTCTTTTCAAGCTCATATTTTTATTCTCTGCAACCTGCTGTGGTGGTGAGAACCACAGTGTAACCCTGCCCTGTGTGGGAAGTGAAATCCTTTTGGCTTTTGAACCTAATGATTTCTTTGGGCGCCCGCTAGCCCTTATGCTAGGAGAAACAGCGAGCGACCATTGCAGTTCCTGGCGTGGCGTTATCTGCCTGTAGACACCCAGGCTGTGATTTGTTGAAGTACAGGTCTCCTTTTGAAGCCCCTTTTCCATCTTGTGGCTGTGCCCACATCTGGCTCCATTTCTGGAGCACTCTCCCACTTCGGTACCCCGCAGAAGTCTCTTCAACYGCAGATGCGTTAATATGTAAATGTGCCTTGCGCTGCTCAAGCTGAAAAAGCAGATCTTGCTCTAAAGAGATCGCCGTTGATGAGGGGTTTTTCCCCCTTTCTCCTGTTTGGAGGTGACTTGCTGCGATGCAGCGGAGGATGGCTCAGTGCTCCCGGCCCCGTTGAAAATCCCGGTGTGTTTAGCACAGCTCAGGGCAATGAGCTTTTACTGCGACTCTTGCCTCTTAAATAATGCATCGCCTCCAGGCAGATCTTGTATTTTCCCATTTGCATTTGTTCTTCAAAATTACCTTCCGGTGCCTGATCTTTGTGCATCCAACTGCAGGCGTTTCCTCTCGAGTACGAGATTCACGTGGCTTCAACTCTCGCATAAAATGCCTTCCCCCGCGGGACCCTGCTGGCATGCACGTTTCAGACGTGTAAGGGCTCTCGGTGCGCCGGGGTGAGCAGATAAATAAGGCACAGAGGGACGAGAAGCAATATCAAATGGAGCCAGGGGTTCCCAGAGCGGGATGCACATGCCGAGGCAGGCTCCAGTGCTGCTCATGTTGTTCTCTGCTCCCACCAGCAAAATAAGTTGGGGGATGCCTGGGAACAGCCCCGACACTTGCTCTGTTCCCAGCAGTCTCCGATTGCAGCTGACGCTGGGTAACTTTGTGTTTTGCAGCCAAAGCTAGACAAACGGCCAATTTTTCAGCTTGGCTTTGGTAAATGTTAAGGCAAAATTGTACCGGTTCCTTCCTTCCCCTCTCCCTTTCCAATGAATTCTTCTGCCAGGTAATCGTGGGCAACTGGGAATTTGCAGGTACTGGATGCAGTAATCAGTAAAACCTACTTCTGGGGGGAGAAAATCTTCCCAGACTTGGCTTTGCTCTCCTTTCCAGCCTCTCACACCTAGTGTGGCTCTCATCTGCGTGTTCAGTTGTTGCACCGTGGGTTTCAGACGAGGATACAGCCCCTGTATTAAGCAGCTGGAGACTTGTAAACATGCTTCCTTCTGTTTTTCTTTTTTTTAAAAAGAGAACTTTGACTAGTTTTCACTAGTTTTCTTAATTACTTGGGTATGAGGGTTGGACATTCTTGCTGCTCTTGAATGAAAGGAAAGCATCCCTGACGAACTCCAATCTCGTCTTGCAGATCTTGGTTAAAACGATGATCCGGAAGCGATCCTTTGGGAACCCGTTCGAGGGGAGCAGGAGGGAGGAGCGGTCATTGTCTGCCCCCGGGAATCTGCTGCCGTAAGTGTCATCACCTCGCCTCGGCCCAAAAAAGTGTTTGCAGCTTGTCTTAATCCTCTGGAAATCGCTGCAAAGCACAGGAGGAAAATTTGAGGCGTTGGGCTTTGAATCTTTCATGTCGGGCCACGACCGGGACGTTCACACACCCTCTGTCTGACCCGTAACCGCTTTGTGGGATGATTTTTGTGACATGGCATAGCCTGCCCCTCCGATGGGCTGAAAAGCATCTTTTTATGGCACTTCCAGCCTGTTACAGGGGAGCTGGGGGGAGATGACACGTGCTCATGGTCCCAAAGGTCCCGTGGCAGGGAAGGGGCAGATGCTGGTGTTTCATTGTCTGCTTTGCCTTTTTCCGAGTCGCTCAGCAACTGTTTTATTTCCTTTTAAAGCAGGAAACAAGGCAGTGAAGATAATCTGAAATGCAACGATTTGCCCAACGTGGGAGAGGAGGAACTTCTTTCGTGAACATCGACTTTACGGTTCTGTTGAGCAACTTGGTCCGGGGCACGTTATTAAAGTGTGCAGCTGAGGATGAGCGACATTAACAGAGCCTACACCAAACACAGCATGACGTGGCGCTATTTCAGTATAATGCTGGATGTAGAGCTTACATAGCAGCATATTATAAGACATCCGACTACTTGTCATAAACATTGAACATCTCCGATCGCTTGGACTGCTGACTTCTTGTGGGAAAGGTGCTGGCTGAGAGGTGAGCTATCGTGTTGAGCATCAACAGTGCTTTGCAAAAAAAAAAAAAAGCAGTCAAACAAAAATGCATTTGGAACTGCTTTTACCTGGTTTTAATGCCAAATAATTTCCGGGGACTACTGTCAGCGTCCCAGGGATGTCGTATGCCCATCACGTAGCCGGTGGGCACACGCAGAAGGGTGAAGCTTTTGCCAAGTGGCATACACAACGGTAAAACTACATGTGCGCACTTTGAGAATTCACGACCTACCGGAAATGTTGTTGCATCTATTTCTCGTCGTTCTGGTTTGGTTTTAATTGACACCTTTTTAACTGCATGGGAACAAAGTAAAAACCCACCTTTTCAGCTTTTAAAAGAATGCCTACCTTTGTGAGCCAGGTTGTATTAAACAGCAGCTTCAGGCGGTTCAGAAAGTGAGGTTAATTACCTCCTAAGGCAATTAACGCCTTTCCTAAGGTCTTGGTGTGACTAGGACTTGGTAAGTTGAGTATTCAGTGTATGAAAGGAAAAGGTATTTAAGGGCTTAAGTTCAGTCTGAACTATTTTTGCTGCAGACATACGAGAAGGTGGTGTTTAGCTGAATGTTTGTTTTGAACAGCAGAGGAAGCACTAGCAACAGTTTGTTTCTAAATCTTTTACTTGATCTAGGTAGATATATTATTAAATATAAAATTCAGGGTAAAATCCTTCACTTCCATGTACATTACATGGTTTACTACAATTAAAAATAATACAACTTATGCTATTTTTTAAGTATAGACTTGGGGCTTGCTTAGAATTTAAGATCTTAATGAAATAACTTAGATTAGCTAGTAATTTTCAAAGAAACTTTTGTTTTCCAAACTCTTAATCTGGATTTTGGGGCCAATGCTATGTATTTTTTGCAAGTTCGTTACCAGTAATTTGTGAATGCCTGTGGATCAGAGGCTTGTTAGTAAATTAAGTGTATGCCTAATTCATGGATTGTTTCTTATGAAGAGCTCTTTCACCTTCAGTCAGATTACTCTGATCATTTTGTGGTGCTTGTAAAAAAAAAAAAAAAAAAAAAAAGGTCTATCACGTGGTGGGAGAGATTCTGACATCCAGACTCACTTTCCCAAGTTCTCTGTGCTCGGACAAAGCTGGAGAACGGCAGAGTGTGGGTGAGCTGGGGAAGAGTCAGGGTTTGCTTGGGGAAAGGGGTCACGGTAAGTACAGTTGTTTTGTGGATGGAGCTTGGGACTGGGGGGGAAGGTGTGACGACTTCTCAGTCTGATGTGGTTGTGTGACCTTGAATGAGGCATTTAAAATGATGGTGTACCTGAAAGAGGGGGAGGATTCGAATGTCCCAAGCATGTAAGGGACTGCTAAGGCATAATTCTTTGCCCTGAGGAAGAAGGCACTAGGAGAGACCCAAGTATTTTGGTTAATGGTAAGATCTCTGCCTGCTAACCCTGGCCACGGGTGCCCTGCCTTTAGGAAGTGACTGTCCCCTTGTCTTCCTTGATCGTGGGCACTGCAAGCAGCAGAGTGCTGAGGTCCTTGGCCCTGCTGCAGTCGGAGCTGGCCTGGTAATTCCTGATTAGGATGGGTCTTTGTTAAAGCTGGCGTAGCGTTAGCAAGCGTGCAGGTGCCTACGCAAACCGTCCCTTACATCCTTTGATCACTTGATGCAATGCTCCCCCTAAATCGCAATTTATTACCGAAACATTGTGCTGCTGGCCTCTCTCCAAAGCCAGTGGCGATGGTTTGTGGTTTAGGAGCAGTACTATGGAGTCTGGAGCCATAAGACACGCACTGTTTTCCTCCCGTTTTAGTCCAAGGCTATGCCAAAGCCCTGCAGCTTCAGCTATGGGAAAACCAAACAGGTAACTTGGGTGCCAGCACTACTACAGCTGCCTGCTCCCCCTTTCCTAAACAGGAGTTTTCATTGCGGAAATGCATGCGAGTGGGCAGCTTGGTTCTCTAACCTTGTAAATGGACTTGTTCTGCCAAAAAAAAAAAAAAAAAAAAAAAAAAAAAAGGGGATCTGATTATTTATAGCTGGTGCATAGTAATGTGTGTGGTGTATTTTGTTAAAGGTGAGTTGTAGAGATGCTCTGTGCTGCGTATCTCCAGTTTGTGATTTGTCAGGTGCCTAGCGAGACAGTTTACATTTACCAAACAGGCTTGCCAGGTGCAACACAGCTTCTAAACAGAATAAGCTGTACCAGTTCCTCAATGCCCAGCCACATAGTTACTGGGCCTCAGATATTGCCATAGATCAGTGTCTTATGGCTAGCATGGGCTTGGTTCGTAAGCATCCTAAAGCTCAGCACTTCTCTAAGGCACTCTCCAAAATGATTGCCTCTTAGTGCCAGCTCTGGTAGGGCTGCAGCCAAATGCACATTTCTGAAAGAAACTCAATGTAGATTTTTTCTTGTTGATTAGTCCTGTTGAAAGCATAAAGCGTGGCTGTGTGAGGAAGATCTATCTAAATGCATGACCTGTTAGAGAAGCTGTACTGTATAGATGTTATCTGCTCAGTTCCCTAGCTGCTGTTCCTTAGTAGTAAAGCTAGCATTTTTCTTATAGTGAAGTAAACATTTTGCTTGTGCCTTGGAACTGGGCTACAGCTTGATTTCCCCAACTCCCTTCCTTTCAAGCAAGCCCAGTGCTGACTTGTGGGCTTAATGCTGGGTACTAAGCCTTTTTGGCTCTGAAAGCACACAGGAAAGTGCTAAGGGGAAACCAGGCCTCTTGTCTTGAGTAGTTTTTCTTGGTGGTCCCCTCTTACCTATCAGGCAATTGATCTGTTTCTTTTCTAAGGTCCTGAACTATTGCTGATTTTTATACTGTTTGTTTAATGACCGAGGCTTGTGTTTCATTCCTACCCCTTTATTATGCATTTAACTTTATCAGGTGTATCAAGTTTAAATACTGTGTATTTACCACTTTTAAATTATATTACCTAAGAAGAAAGAAAAAAAAAAAACCAAACCAACTAAGTGTTTTTCCACACAGCTGTTCAAGCTTCTCTGTACAAGTTGAAATAAATGACATGCAACCAAACCCAGAGTTAGTTGATCAAGTGGAACCATTATCCTGTTTGACTGGTCTTTATCAAGCTATGAGAGTTTGCTTGTTGGAAGAGGAGTCTGAAAGCACCTTCCTGTGTTAGTGAAGTCTGGTGCTCTACCACTACTGGGGATCTTGGGCTAGGATGAGACTGCAGTGGCTCTAGCCACTGCATAATCCAAATTGAGCCATTCACATGCAGAGACCAGAGCGCTGACTCTTGGAAAGGCACCGTTTGAGTTGTGACACTCAGCTTACTGCTCAGCAGCAGGTACGTAAAGAAAAAAACAAAACGATAATGCTGTAGCAAACCCACCATGCTGCTGGAAAAAGGCAGCAAAGCCCCAGCCAGGATGCTGGAGGTATGGAATAGGTCCCAGGGCTCTTTAGAAAAGGTTCAGAGAAAGAGAAGAGCTGTACCTTGTGTTCCAGTGCGATCACTAGAGATGTTCAAGGTCACATGAAGATAAAAGCCAACATCAAATTGTGTAAACCCATTAAATGTAGCAGCCCAGATACAGGGTCTGGGGGTGGTGGTGAAAAGCATGGGAGGTATGCCAGGGAGTAACAGATCTGTTCTTCTGACCAGTTGGTACTAGCGTTTGGCTAAGGCCATGCTAGGCTAACCCACCCTGGCTAACTTTCCAGTCTTTTCCCTTGGATAGGGTTTTAATGGAATAGACACAGACAAGGTGTTAGGAGAACCAAGATGGAGCAGAAGCTGTAGCAGAAGCTGTAGTTGCAGCAGCAGTCTTGCTGACAGAATCAAGAGGCAAAGCAGACAGCAGCACTGGCTTTGGTAGCTCTCCAGTAAAAGTTGCCATCGGTGTAAAATGAAGACAGTTCACTGACCTCGACCTTCAAGGCCCTGGGGAAAAATAAACAAGCAAAACCCAGCTTGCAGGACTCCAAGAGGGCTGAGAGAGAGTAATGCTTTATTAAAAAAAAGTAAATTTTCAAGTAAAAATTAGACAAAACAGGAAAAAAAATTCTGTAACCAGTAAGCCATTTACCATAGCACAACAGAACCAGACACTACTTTGTCTCGGTCTGTGGCCACTGGAGCTGGGATACACGATTAAATAGTAGGCACAGGCTCAGCTAAACATCACGGTCCGCTCAGCTAAACATCACGGTCCTTCAGGGCGAGGAAAAGTGATATGACAACAGCAAGGAGCTGCTCTCCCAAGGTTAGGCAACACCTGGCAGGGGTCACGCTCACTGTAAGGAAGAATCTGTGCCTGTTACCCTGTGCTCTCTGCTACCGGTGAGCTCAGGGAAAGGAGGACTGTCAAAATGACAATGTCGGAGCAGTCCCTGTCCCAGGCTTACCCGGTGCAGAGGCCTGGCATAAAAGCACAATTGTCCATATGTGCTTAGTGCAATTAACCTGGAAAGACAGCAGACAAGGAGCAGACCCAGTTCTGTCTGGGGGTTGGCTCCAGCCAGCAAAAATAGCGAAGAGTAGTGAAGAAGGTCCCTTTCTCAGGTTTGTTCCCCCCTTCCTTCCAACGAAGAGGGGGTGGGTCTCATGGCAGGGTCAGAGTAACGTTCACAGCAGCAGTTGGTGCTGTAGCAGCAGGAGGTCAGGAGTTTGTTCCGTATGTCTCACTGACTCCCTGCAAGGATCAGAGATTACAGTTCTCTGCCAGAAAACTCTTCTTTCTCCCCCTTCCTCTCACATAAAACCCTCTGCACAGGCAAGCTACTCTCCACTACTCAGACTTTACATTTCCAGTGCCACGAGGTCTTTTGATTCAGAAATCCACCCTCTGCAGCAAAGCTTCCCACCAAGCACAGGGCTGCAGGGCCAAGCTCTACCCTCAGCACCAGTAAACCAACCCTACTCCCCCACTAAGTCCTTCTACTGGCCAAACGGATCATTTGGATCCTGAAGGGAGGTGTAGCTGTGGCTGTCAGCATACTGGTCTCAGAAAATACCAACCCATTGACTGGGTTTGTTCACAGCAGGAGGAACTCCCAAAAGCCAAGAAGGAAGGATTTGATGGGGACAGAGCTGTTGTCTGCAGCTCTCAGAAGGCAACTGCCAAGGACTGCAACCCCAAAAAAAGAGGTGCAGTGGGAGCATTACAAGTTTTTGAACATACGTTTCCCTCTCCAAGAGTGGTTGCCCAGGAAACATGACAATATTTGTTTCTAGTGTTCCTCCCTGCAACAGCTTTGAGGTAAAAATGAGCTTCTCTGAGGAAGACAAAATTTCCTCAGAGCTGTGGTTCAAAATCCCTGTTTGATGTGAACTTTCTAAATCCTGTTTCAGAATCTCTCTAGAGTCAGAGGAGGAAGCAACTTTGATTTCACTCTGCCTTCACTGATGCTTACCAGTTCATAATCCTCCACATATTTGTATTTCTTCTCYCGATAGTAGTATTTCTTCTTCATGCAATACAGAACAACAACGTCACACAGCACTGTTGCCTAGTGGAGATTGAAAGAGTTTAAGACAATGATCCTCAGAACTGAGGCACTAATCCAGAATTGAGTCCAAGTGCAGACAATGTCACTTACCACGCCAAACAGCGCTAAGCCAGAGCCGATGTTAATCATTGTAGGAATTACATCAAATTTTCCTGCCTAGAAGACAGTTACAAAGGTGAATATGTTTTTCAGCATCTCTGAAAGCCCTCACCACAAGACCTCCAGGAATTAAGTCACCCTACCTTTCCAAACACTATGATATCAAAGCGGATGCCATAAGCTTTGGCAAGCGTCCGTGATTCCGTGCCATTACTATCCTTGTAGTATTTCGCAAACCTGGAGAAAAGACAGATGAGAGCTTAKCTGGAAGTTTTGAGGTTGCTTATGTGATCATGCAACATCCAGGTGTGTCCCCCATCCCAAGAGGATGGGCTGAACATTGGTACGTCCAGAGACAAGCCCCAAATGATGGAGGGAGATTTCATGCAGGCAAGCACATATAGGAGAAAAGCCCAGAACAGGCAGTTAGCACAAGCCAAAGCAGGAGACTTCTAAAGCACAGGGAGGGGAGAAAATTAGCTTTAGTAGGGGAGCAGAAGGACAGACAGGAAAAAAATTCAGCTACGCATGAGAATCGGCCCCCTCAGAGGCAAGCAGGAGGCTGCAGGAGTGCAGGCAGCCACGAGAGGGCAGGGCCGTGAGCAGGCAGCGAGGGAGGCAGCACAGCTCAGCCCGGCACACAAAGGCTGTTCCTTGTCCCGCACAACGTGACTCGCAGGCAAATGATAGGGAAGAAGGATGAGAACAAATAAGTGAGATCAGACTTACTCCGCCACATGGTTGACTAAGCCAGGAGGAAGCAGAGAAGAGGGTGGAAGAGAAGAGGAAGGGTTGGTAAGAGGCTGCACCATGGTCTGGAATTAGCAAGAATGCTTCAGAACCCGCACCAGCCAGGCTGCGATATCCTCCAGCCTGTCTCGCCTGACACCCCAATACCTGCAGGCCTGGCACCTCCCAAACACACGCTTGTCCTGTCTGCATGACAGCAGCTTCCCAGTGAATTCATGCAAGTTCCACCAAAAGAGACCCCCTGCACTAAGTGAGAGTTTGTGACTCTAGAAAGAAGCATAGCCCTGAGCTGTGTTTCCTCACGAGCAGGGCTGTTGCAAGGATCTTGGCAGGGTGGCCAATCCCTATTATTGTAGCTCTGAGTCTGGATGCAACTAGCTAACCTGCTCTGCACTGGGAGTTTTACTGGAAGTGCTGGACCTATCCGTACTGGCCAGAATGTACCGTATTCCCACACCCCTGCCCTCTCAAATACGGCCCTATCAGCACACCCTGAAACTGTCACTTCTCACATTGCCATGCCACGAGACGCTGGCCCAAACGATCACCCAAATGCTGATGCAGTTATGACTCAGACACTGACGCAATCAGTGGAGCTTCACTGACCTTCCCCCTCTGCTGTGGTTTGCACACAGTGAGGATCCGACCTGCTCTATGTTTTACAGCATCAGAGAAACTCTCCAAGTTTTACAGCACCATCAAAAGTGCTGGCAGAGGAGCGCAGGCAGCCCGTAACACTGGGCCAGTGGCAGACTGAGCCACTGAGACACCAGGTGCCCTACATAGCCACGTTACCTGAAGTTGTAGCCAGGCGAGACGGTGTGGGCAGAGTCCTTGTTGTCGAGGCGCCGGAAGGAGTACTTCGGCACACAATGGGAAGCAGCTCTGTCAAGGTTGCAGTCCCAGTTGATCTGCAGTGCCATGACTCCGCCCTGCCAAGTGGAAGAGAGAAGAAGGTGAGCAGTCCAACTGGCTGGCCAGCTCAGCACTAGGCTCTTTGCTGACCAAGACCCTGATTTACTGGCCCTTGTCCCAGTCCCAGTTAAACACTCTTTCCCCCTGCTACAGAAGGACCTTGCACATAACCCCACCCAAACAAGCCAAGGCCAAATACCTGTTAAGTAGAATTGACTCCAGTCCCTCTGGCCAGAGCAACTCTCCGTTCAGCAGCTACTCTGTGTCCTGTGGCTCATGCCACAAGGCAGAGGGGGACAACCACCTACTGCTCCTCTTCTACACAGCTAAGGCCCAAGAGAAGGGTCTGCCAAATACCTCCACAGCCATTTCCTGGAAGTTCTGCCCTGCAGCTTCAACTATTTTCCCTAAACGAAAGATAGGGCAGAAGGGATCTGTCTGGGAGTCATAGATGCAGTTCTTGAGGTAGGTGGAGTTGACAGTGGGGAGGATGTTTCGCCTACAGGGGAACAGAGAGAGAGGMTCTGTTGCATCTTCTTCCACTCCTCCAGCTCCCCTTTACTGTCCAAGAAACCAGACAGCGCAACACCCCACAAACTATTTACTTGCTGAAGTTGAACTTGGGGTACCAAATGTTGTTCTTCACCAGAATGGTAAAGTTCTCAGCTTCTTGCAGGAAYGCTGGCCTACAAAACAATAGGAAAAGTAAGTAAGTTTCATTTATATTTTCACAAACAGGACTCTGCAGGGTCCTTGGTGATCACCTCTTCAGCTTCTCCCAAGAGTACCTCATAGGGAGAAACATCAGCTGCATACTGCTAGCCTCCTCTCAGGAGGGCCACCGCAGAGCAGGAAGACAGAGCACTCACTTGGGTATATGATAGTCATCCTCCACAGGGCACCATGCAAACACTTCACAGGTCTTAATGCTGTTGTTGTACGGTACACACTCCCCAGTCTGGATGCCTGGAAAAACATGTGAATGGAGGTACTACCAAGCAAAAATACAGAGGCAGTATTTGCCCTGCGATATCTCCTCACTCCATAAGATAAAAGCAATCTGCTCAGAGGTGAAGTGCCAGTACCAAGACCCCCATTTTCTTCCATTGCAATTTGTAGTGCAATTTCAGAGAAAGAAGCATCAGGTCCTTTTTCTGAGTCAAATCCTCATCTACGTGAAATATTGCTTCATGGACTCAAGGTCTTGAAAAAGCCCTCACACTGTTTGCAAACTCACCAAAGCACACATCTATCCAGCATCCACCCAACACAGTCTAAGCCCATCTGCTCTCCCCCAGAAGAAAAATCTGAGCTTCCCTTTCAGTTCTCTTAGGTGTGAGAGAATGAGAACAAGGAGACTGAAGTGAAATGCTGCTTCCTTCACAGGAGGGAAGGCACAGCACAGAGGTATCACAACACAAACTGAAAGGAGCCCTTGCAGCAGGCTTCTTACCATTGCTGTGGGTGCTGACATATCCTGGAACACAGTTGTTCTTCACCTTGCACTCTGTTTTATCATCTGGAAGCTGGAGAGGAACAATAATTACACTAAACTCTGCGAACTCTCTCCCCCACACTCCCACCCACACAAGGCAGGATTAAAGCAGATCCTGCACCTACCTCCGGGCAGCGGCCTTGGCGCTGGTTCAGTGTGAGTATCACATTGGTCATGACAAACACAGTGTTCTCCTCCTGAACATGCAAAACAAGAAGGAAATTTAAGAGTGACAGTCTGCAAAGAATATCTAAGGCACTGCATCAAATGTCTTTGTTGACAGAGCCCAGGTGGCCCCACAGAGGAGACTTGCTTTGGACAGTGCTGGTGTAGCACTAAAGGAGCAGATTCCCACGTGTATCGCGTGA
The DNA here is from genome assembly GCA_035582835.1 of Phoebastria nigripes. Taxonomy (NCBI): domain Eukaryota; kingdom Metazoa; phylum Chordata; class Aves; order Procellariiformes; family Diomedeidae; genus Phoebastria; species Phoebastria nigripes. Next base: position 1,220,404 of record JAYKAV010001543.1, read on the forward strand.
GGCCGCTGCATTTAGGCAGAGGAAGGACTGTGGGACTAGCAACCCTTTCTGTCCTCCCACTTGGCCCAAATTTCCTCATTCACATTATGAAAACAGAGATCATACAGCTCGTCAGGGCAGTCGGAAGGCAGGAGCAGAAATAAAGCTCCACCTGCAAGTCTGAGCACAACGCCCACTGTTTTTTTTGCAATATATCTATCAGAAATTTGACCAGTCCTGGTTTGTTTCTCCAGGGAGCACCACTTCCATTATTTTCAGATCTGTACGATTTGGGATCTGTTGTTTGCTTCTGCTCCACTGATATGCAAATATGATCACTCAGCCAAAATCTGGCTAAATCTGTCACTTTTCTGCACCACATCTCATGCAGACAGAGTGACCCACAACTAGCAGCTTGGCCGTGCCTGCCAACCCCGAAGGCTGCCATGTATTGCCCACAGAGCGCAGATTCCCACAAACACAGTCAATCAGTAACTACAGCAATGCCTCCTGTTCAGTTCCGGATCAAGTGACTTGCAGGCTATTCCTGGGGTTTCTGCCAACAAGTTAACTTTGTTTGCTTTAGAAAGCAGTAAGAAAGAGGACATGTGGTTATTGTTGCAACTTTTCCCTGATGCCTGCAAAATTTTCCCTCCTATAAAAGCACACACACAGACACGCTTTTCTTGAAACAAGCTTCCCCAGGGCTAGCGGTGCAGGTGCTCAGCATGATCTGCAACAAAGCAAAGCTGCTTCATTCTCTCCTATCAAGGCCACCCTGGAGCCAAAGCTGCTCCAGACCTCAGTGGACTTTGGCAGAGCAGTAGCTGTTTGTTAGAAAAACCCTCCCTCTGCACGTGAAAGTGACTGATACCTGAGGAGGGATGACATAGTCAGCTACATCCCAGATCCTGGCTCCCAAGGTGGATGTGTTTGTCAGCGTTACTCCTTTCACCTTTGTGGTTACAGAACTGACCACAGAGTCCGTTTCCTGATAGCCCTTCTCCCACAAAAAGACCCAGCTGCAAGAGAAGGATTGCAAGAAAGAAACAACAAAAGACAGATAAACACCATAAACCAACACAGGCAGTGGCAATGTCTCCTTTTTCCACGTGTCACCTGAAAGGGCCAGTCCAGAGGGTTTCATAGTGTTTCCCTACAAAAGGGTCACAGGACTAGCAATCTCCCTTCTGATTTCCCCCCCCCCCCCCCCCGAGTGGTTTGGCAGGGTGTAATTATTGTTTTTATGCCCACCCCCGCCGGGTGAATGATGATCACTGTCCGGGACGGTCTCACTCCTGAGGGGTTCTGTCCTCTCTGCAGCCCTACAATCCCAGTTAAGGCCGCCCAGTTAAGCTGTCCCACCACCTGCCTGTCACCTCTTGCTGTTGGCACCCACGACGGCTGCCGCTGGCGAGCTCCGACCTTCCCTCCGCCCCGCGGCGGACGCTTCCCGCCACCCCCGCGCCTCCCTGACAGAAAATGGGGTCCCGGTGGCCAGGAGCTGCCTTCCCGCCTCGCCCTGAGGGAAGCGGCCGGCTCCCGCCCCTCAGCCCCACGCCCCCGGGGGGCTCCCAGCGAGGAGCTCCCCTTCCTCCCTCACGGCAGCCGCGGCGGGGCTGCGGGCTTCCCCCCACCGCAGCCCGGCGGGGAGGGGACGCCGGCCGGCGGCGGGGCCACCCACCCGCTCACCCGATCACGTAGGCGAGGATGGCGAGCTGCACCCCGCGGTTGATGAGCCCCACTTTGCGGCTCCGGATCAGCACGATGCGGGGGGTGTCGTACTCGAAGAGGAAGCTTTGGAAAGCCCCGCACGACACCATGGCGGCCGCGGCGGCTCGGAACGGCGGGCGGGAGCCCCCACACGCCGGGCAGCGGCTGCCACAGCCCCGCGGAGCCACAGCGCCCCGAGCAGCCCGGAGAGCGCTCCTGCAACCCCGGGGCTTGTACCGGCTCGGGCTCTTGATTGCCGGCCCCCTCCGCCAGCTGCGGGCGGGCTGTCTGCCAGCCGCCGGCCCTGCCCGCGGCCGAGGAGGAGGCAGCGGCTCCCCCGGCTGTTTTCGGCAGGTAAAAGGGGTTCACCGCCGCCCTGACCCCTTTGGGGCTGCCCGGGATAACCCGGGGCTCGGCAGCCAGGGCAAGGCTCTGCCCTGAGGCCTCCCGCTGCTGTAGCTCTGCTGTGCGTGGATACGGGGTTGGGAAGTGCAGGTGGTGGGTCGTCCTGAGGAGGATGCTCTCACCCTAGTTGCTAAATCTGGGAGACTTTTTTTCCCATGCTACTCATTGTTAGCAAGTTTATGGGGAGTTTTTCACCTCCATGCTGGCCAGACATGAGTCAGCCATTACCTGGAGGTCTGCTGCTGTCAGTCCTACGCTGAGTCTGGGCTGCTAAGTCTCACAAAGAAGCTGGACAAACGATCTCAGGCAAGGGCCATCGTAACACCAAGACRTAACTTGCAGCCAGCTCAGAGCAAGGACAGAGCACCTGCCTGCAAAAGATAGCAGAAGCATATCTGCCACCCTCCTATCCACAATGTGCAAATCCTTTATCCTCTTGCAGAATTAATCTTTGGTATAAAAGCAGAGATCTGCATCACCTAATTCACGCACCTTCCACCTGATGCTGAGCTGCCCAACACAGTGCTTATTTAATGAACATCATCACAACCCTCATAATAGCAGGTAAATCATTAGAAAGAGATGAAGCGAACTGACAAACTGGCAGTGGGAATTTCAGACAGTACGAAACTATTAAAGAGACTTTGAGTCAGCTATAGATTAGTAAAACGCCTTATTTATTACAAAACCAGTCAAAACTGAAAGGACCAAAAAAAGAGGGGAGAGGATAAGGAAGAACATATATACAAATGTGAAAGGAGATTAAAATTACAGTCTTAAGTGAATATTCAGTGTAATTCTTTCCGAAAGGAGAGTCAGTTCATATGTCAGAACAGGAATGCATTAATGCCAACTGTAATATTTTTCCACCCTAGATATATAAGATGCTGCAATATGAATGTTAATACAGCTGAAGATATAAATACAGCTGGCATAATCTGCCAGCAATATATCTTAAAATATATGTGGGAAATGGAAATGGCAAACTGCTGGGTTAGCTCAGAAAGAACAAAGCTTAGTTGAAAGGAGTGCAGAATATACGTTGCAATCCTTCTCACCTTGTTTCTACAAAAATAGAACATGTCCAAGTACAACAAAAAGAAAGAACTGAAAGGGTGTTGGAGCACAGATTAATCTACCCTGAATTTGCTGCTCTTCGGCTGTACTCTGGCCTTATGCATCATAGCACAAAGCAACTCGCACCGGGCGAGTTCAGTAGGAGGAGGTGTAGGAGGCAAGGCCTGTTTGAAGCTAAGAGCAAACAGGAGAGCAAAGTCCAATGTAACAATTTAAATGAGTATGAGTGAAATGCCCGAAAATATTACACAAAGATGGTAAAAGTACTTTTCATTGTAATTCCTGAGTTCAAGCTAAAAGGAGTAATACAAAGAGAACAGCTGGGCTTTTCAGAAAATGCTTTGTCTGTGTCACTGAAATAGTCTAAAATGAGCCTGTTTAATCTGGACGGACCGTGAGGCCTTCAATGGCGAGTTATGAAACTACATGCTCAGTGGCCTCTTTCTAGAGGCTCTTGATCCAGGGCTGCAGAAAGGTGGTGAGGATGGGGAAGAAAAATGCTCAGGACCACATTTTCAAGTGGTATCTTCTTCAGGGGTCATGCTTTGAGATGACTCTTGGCTCCATCTTATTTTCAGGGTGCTGGTCATCTCCTGACTCAGCTGGGACACTGGTATGCACCAGTGCAAAGGCAGGAAGCCTGGAACCTCCCACTAAAATGTAGCCCTAAGAATTCACCCCAGAGCCTACATTTCCAAACCACGTGGGGTGACTCACTGAATGAAGCAAAGGCAGAAGCAAGCACTTTAGCTCAAGGTATTTGTTCCTCTACACTAAGCAGTAGGCAATTGTGCCTCTCCAAAGACAGTATACAAGAATTCAGCTGTACTACAGAAGATTTTGGGAAGTCACATGCTTTCTTCTCTTTTTTTCAAAAGGTCCATGAAAGAAAACAAAGGTTAAATGTCCAAGGTGAGTCACGGTGTGAGCTCAAGTTATGCTACATACTCATTCCATCTTAAAACCAGTATAGTTGTTTACTGCTTTGGGATAAGTATCTCTAATTTTCCACCTGCAGCAGCTTGGGATGACGGCTCTGTCTTCCAGATCAAAAGAGCCAAAGCGCCAGTGAATGTATTGCTTGTAAGCAAGGTGACGGAGCTGGTTGTTGATATTGCCATCTGTCAAGTCGAGAAAGGGGTCTTTGTAGAGAAGGGATTTCTTCAGGGTATGACTGGACAGCACCAGCTGCTGAAACCAATGTGAGGTTGTGATGCACTGCCCTTTTTTCCTTCGACAGCAGAGCTGCTCATGGTACTTCTGTGTTGGCTGGCATTTGCCACAGCAGCACCACTTTTGGCAGTCTGGGGAAGACGGCCCTTGTCTGAGAGGTTGCCCCAGCTCATATTCTTCATTATCATGGTTCTCGTTGGACTCACTGGTGCGCATCGGCTCGGATTCTTCATTATCATCATTCTCGTTGGACTCGCTGGTGTAGCAGCTGCCAGCATCACAGAATTTCACAGGGCTGCTCTGCAACAACAATTCCCAACATAAATTAAAGAAAACAGCATTTGCTGCTTCATCCAACTGCAGAGAGAATTTACAACAGTGATCCTCACCATTGGGTTTTTCATTTGACACAGCACAATAGGGATAATGATGATAGATCAGCAGATCTGGAGGAGGATTGTCTTTCTGTGTTGCCAACGCCCACCCTAGCGAAATCGAATCGACACCTCGCAAGTTGTTTCAGCACCAACGCACTCCCGTTGGCACATACCCACCACAGGAAAGCAGCAATTTTTAGCTGGCTCTAGAAAATACATCCTCTGGCCACAGGACCTATTAACTTGAAGTGGACAATAGGAATCTAGTTTTAGCCCCTCAGAATCTAATCTGGAAATATGGTGGGGTAGGGGTGGCGGAAACCCAAATTAGTTTGGAATGACATTCCTCAGTTCTCCCTTCTGAAGGCAGGATCCCAAAGGTTAAGTGTCTGTCTTTACCTCAACAATGCTGCCTTGAGCATGCTGCAAGCTTGTTTTCAGAGGCTTCTTTATCAAGGTAACATGTGGCTCATCAACGTAGGACACATACATCACCTGTGCAGCAGAAGAAATGAGCATTGTCAGCTAGAGTAGTTACTTGGAGAACTGGGGACAAACACAGCATAGTTCTGACCTCGGGGCTTGGGTTCTGCAGCCTGTACTCCAGTAACAATCCCCTGCAACTACATAGTTGCAAGGGCCCATATTTCCAGTATGTGGGATAGCAAGGACATGGGGAGCTGCGGGGACAGAGGGAACAGGAAGAGATGGTATGGAACTAACTGTAGGAGTGTGGTTGTGCAGGGCCTTTAGGTACTCTCCTCTTCACTCTTCTTTAAAAATACATGTCTAAAATGCTGGGGGATTAGTAGAGGCAGCCTAGAGAAATAACCATTAATGTCTTGAAAAAGAGGGAGAGGCAASTGAAGTTGGCAGGGAAGATGCTTTGAGCAATGCCCTCCTCATGGACAACCCTTTAATGACATCTTCTGTTTTGAAGGATCACTATTCCCTGCAGGTTTCCCTGATAGAGCTGGTGTGACTCTGCCATGCCAAGGTTGTGTGTAGAGCCCACTGCACTCATGCAGTGTGCGCCACGCACAGCTCCATGGAAGCTTTCTGGATCAGCTGCATTTTTGTATCCATAGAGCAGCAATTTACATTCTTTACCTGTCTTGGATTCAGCACAGTTTCATACTTTTTCCTGTTGTAAATTTTGTAGAATGGTGATTTGCCGCAGCTGGAGCAATTACCTACACAAATAGCAATTTCAATGGCACTCACAACCTGCACATGAAAAAAAAGCAAGCAGTGATTCCACTTTCTTAATGAGACTGTATCTCCAGAATTGGTTTTATTAACACAAAAAATAAGTCTCTCACCAAACCAAAATAGGAGATCATGGACCCAATGTTTTTAATGAGTTCAATGCTGTTAAATTTTCTACCCTTTAAAGAAAGCAGAAAAGAATAACTGGGAGGCAAGATCTGTTACCATTCATTCAACTTAATGGCTTTTCTCTTTGTCTCTTCACAATGTATCTTTGTCTCTTTACAATTCAATCAATCCCAAAATTTCATAGACCATCTCAGACACTTTGCAGGGGAGAATAAACAACCTGAGAGGGAAACAGTGGTGACACACAGRGTTCATGACAATAACATCATGTCATGATGATACCTGTTACTGTCTCAGTCTTAAACAACAATCCTGCCTCTCTCCCAGCCCTGCCATTTCATCCTCAGCGTTGCTCTCCTATGCTGTTCAGTTCAGTTTAGATCTGACATGACTTCCATCCCAGAATGATGGACAGGAGAAAGGAGAGGGGTATATGGCAGAAGTGGCGCTAAGGAAATAGTGAACTTTCTTCTCCCTCCATAAGGAAAAAGAATTGCATTTACTATGCCGAAGACAAGGACATCAAACCGTATTCCATAGACTTTGAAAAGGGTTCTCTGCTCCTTCTCATGTGGTAGCTTGTAGTACCTTGCATATCTGCAAAAGAGTAAATGAAGATCCGTGCAGCTTCCCTGGGTGATATAATGCCATGAGGCTGCAGAACACAAAAAGAGGCGTAGTTTCTTCTCCCTTCTTCCTCCAGCCCTTTCAGCCTTCTGAAATGAAGGTGCTGAGGCCAGCTTGATGAACAGTATTTTGCCCAGCATCTGACCTGGCAGTCTAAACTAAATTAATACATATATAGAGATTTAGACAAATTAAGAATCCAACTAATATCCAACRAGTGTTTTGCTGTCTCAATTCAAATTGGAACCTGAAGCTGCAGAAAGAAGTTCAATCACARATTGAAAGCAGATAGAAAACCCCAGCAAGGATATGTGAGGAGCTGGCAATGACAAGAGTGCCCATGCTCTGAAGGCTTTAATATCATATTATCCAAGACCGACTCTGAACTCCTGAACACACTTCAGCATGCTGGATATCAGCCATTTTCCGTTCTTCGATCAGTAGAGTGGCAAGAATCATGTGAGCCTTTACTAACTTCCAGTTTCTTGTTCTATCAAGAACATGACCCTCCTGATGCACAGCTCACATCAGCTTATGGATCAATAAGCAGTCACAGAGCATGGAACAAAGAGATCTTTTAAAATATGACAATGAAAAGCTGGCAGTACAGACAAAATCATTACATTAAACTGAAAGACATACTAAAACACACAATGGTGCTAATATCCAACCTCTGATAACAACACCCATATGTCTTCTGCCTCAGACATGCTGTCAGGACTTAAAGTGCTGTATTGTTCTTGACTGGTTTACTTGAGTGATCTCTAAGTCCTGTTCTCCTTCACTTAGATAAATAATTTGAATGGGAATTTGCTTAGCCAAAGGGACAGAAGGTCAGTTCCACGGGCGGCAGATACTCACAGATCGCTCTGTCATTGCTAATSAAAATTTTTTTTATAGTTGGTTGCCTATTCAAGTACCAAAAGAGTAAACTGTTTAAGAGGATATGTCTGGTGTAAATGCCATCAGCTCAGCCCTCTGCTTTCTAGCATCTCCAGGTACTCATTCAGATGGTAGAGACATCTAAAGAAAAATACATTTTCCTCCTTTCCTTTCTCTTTGGGTTCAGTCCCTGCCGCTCTGCTTTGCCATCTTGATGCTAACAAACCAGCCAGAGCAAGCTTTTGCTTGATTCCACTCTCTCCTGCACATCCTACTGCAAGCTAAGTTTGGCAGACTTTCAGAGTGCTTTTAATCAGAGTTCCCTAGATCATGCGATCATTTGCTTCCCATTCACCGTGATCTGATTTGTATTCTCTGAAAGCAGTGAGTCACTCAGAAAAACACATTGTAATGTGTTCTGCTTTCTCCTTGCTTGCACAGACATGAAATGCCCTCTTTCCTGTGCTGAACGGTTCCACAGTCTGTGGCCAAGACATGTTTTATTGGCCAGCTCTTTGCCTCTGAAGCCTGCAGGTCAGTTAGGTTTTATTTGAAAGTTTTCCTAACTCTTTCCAGGATCAGAGGTTTTCTCTAGCCCTCAGGGTAGAGGTTATTTCACATCTGCTCTTGATGGCATAGAAGCCTTCTCCTCTGTAACAGCTTTGTGCTCAGAGCTGACCTGTTAAGAGCTTTCTTGATCACTGGCTGAAGCTTTGCTCCCTTGCACTTCAAGTAGTTCTTTTCTTTTGGAAGGCTAAAGCCTGTTTCCATTTAAGTCTATCACAAAATTCCCTTTGGACCTGAGATGAAATCAATAGGGCTCCATGCAGACAGAGGTTATAAGCTGCCCAAAGTAGCTTTCCTGACTTCTAGGACATCTAGACTGCAGGGGAAGCAGCATTCTGTAGAAGCCCTGTTTCTTATGCTCTTTTCCAAAATTTTCTCCTGCTATGGATCTGTGTTAGCTTTAGGACACTGGGCTGGATGGACCTCCGATATGATAACATTTTACATTCTTATGACATGTCACTGATGTCAAAAAGGTTTTCTTGAAATATATTAATTGTAGGATCATTTCTAGCTCTCCCCCCCTTACTCACTTGGGTAGTTCTACTGAAATCAGCAGCTCTGTTTATACAAGTTGGCATACACTAGCTCAACAGTGTGGCAGCGTTTGTGTGTGTTCTTCGCCAAAACATCCATGCTTGTTTTAAATAGTATTATGCTCAATCTATTCACTGCTCTTCAACTTTCACTGTCTTTGCTTTTTAAATTGCTGCACTGAACTACTCTGCTCCTCTTTTTCAATTTTGGAGACATTAGAGAATGACATTTCTTTGCCAGTAAACCCCTTGATTAACATATACAGAGTCAGGCCACCAGGATGTGGTCTGGCATYATGCACACTTTCCCAGCAGCCTATGTTCTCAGACCAGGCTCACTTCCTGCAGCAGAGATTTCAGCTGAACTGTAGCAAAATAATCTTGCTACAGACTGGTATTTTGATGCTTGAAAGATAACAAATTTTGGGCAAACCCCTTCTTGGCATTTTGACCCCAGCTATTAATCTGACACTAAACATCCTCAAAACTACTCCACTTTCTTCTTCCAAAAACCTTCTCAGAAATGGCTTTGTCTACAAAAATGTATTCAACAGAAAGGTTGCTGGCCTCAGCCTCTCAGCACTGTCTTGCTTTTTCCTTGTGATCTCCCCCACCTCCTGTCCGTGGTTGCCAGGTCAGAGGGAACACCTATTTCTTCTTTGTTTGCACAGCTCCAGCACAATGCAGCTTTGGAATATGCTGGCAGCTCCTAGACAGTTATGGCACTCATGTTAGCATCACAAATGTATGAAAACCCATAATGTAATAATAATATGCCGTGAGTCAAAAAAAAGAGTGTTGTTACACAAGAGTTTTGACCTAGATCTGAGGGACAACTTTAGTTTTAAACATGCTGATAAGCATTTGATAAATGCTTTGTGTAACTATTTAGAACTGGAGTCATGTCAAAATTTTTTGTCAAAACTTCTCATAAATCTGCTATATGCACACAGAACCAAAAGCTCTAATTTGCTTTTGAATAAATCTTGATTCAGTGAACTGTGGGGTTACCCAGATGGAAGAAAAACACTTTGTTATTTTATTTGTGTTAATTGCTTGGGAAACTCACAAGTTTAGGTAGTTTCAAGCCCCAACTGCCATATGGTGGAATCTGCCCAAACTATTCTCTGTGTTAGCTCCCAGAATACTTGTTAGAAATTTCTAGGCCTTTCGACACAGAAATAAAATCTCCTGCAATACAAGCATGCTCATTTGGAAAATGACCATGATGAAACATCTATACAACTGCAGGTTAAGGACATGACTACGAGAGTGAAAAAGGAGAATCAAACGTCTTGTCATTCCAAGTCATCATTGCCCACACCTCATCACATCTTTGCTTGAACTCAGAAAACACTTGCTACTTGCTTCGTATAACATGTTTTACCTGAACTGGAATCCAGGCTTTATTTTTTTGTCATCAAGGCGGTGGAAACCATACTTTGGACTGCAGTCGTAAAACCAGCTGTCCAAGTTACAGTCCCAGTTAATCTCGATGGCAATGATTCCTCCCTAGAAACACACACAGTAAGCTTAGGGACCAGCGCTGTGATTGCTGCCTGTGCTAAACTGTCAGCGGAGACTTGAGGGATGCCGTTGGCAGGGACACATCTCTATAGACATGCTAACTCATAAGCAACATTTGCCAATCAAGCAGTCTTCTATGGAAGTGACTTAGTTACGTGAGCTAGAGGCTACCATTCATTCAGGCCTTTCCTATCTTCTGTCTATTTCTCTTCATCTTAGTAGCACAAGTGTGGATGTAGCTGATATACTGTGATGGTTGTTTCGTTGCTTTAAACTACATATAGGCTCAAACCAAAAGCCTGAGTGCAAGCCTAAGTTTTGTAGGCACCCAGTCCAAATGTTTCACCTTGAATGCACTGTGCCAGGCTAAGAATCAATAAATGTGGCTCAGTTGATGACTCTGGGCAGGACACTTTGTCTCTACTTCTATTCTACTCATCTGTTAATATTGACTTTCTAGAGGTATGGCTGGGTACTGTGTTAAGGGCATTTGGCTCAATACCCTAAAGAACAGAGTGAAAATGTAATGGCAAAAACAAGTGCTTTTTGACTCAATATAAGCTGCCAGTTGTGCCAGTCTGACTTTTGGATGATTTCCCCAGCAACATGATTTACGATCTGCTTGAGTAGAATCAAAAGATCACCATGAGTGACAGCCTTGTATAGGACCTATTTAAATGCACTGTGCTTTGTAAAAGGGCCTCTACGTGCTACAATACTAACAAAATAATATCAACTCTGTCAAGGTGGGTCCCATCCTGTGAGACGTTAAGCACATTTAATTCTTGAAAATTGGGGTTACTTTGCTGCTCACACAATCACTTTCTAAACCTAGAATAATTCCATTATATGGCAGACAGCAAAACATACAGGAAGAGAACCAAGAAAATGTTTTAACATTGAGCATGAAAAAAAAGTGGTATCACAGACCTTTACTGCCACCTCAGAAAAATTCTCTTTTGCTTCCTGAAGGATATCTCCCAGACGGAAAATTGGACAGAGTGGGGAAGTTATCTTGTTGTATGTGCACGAAGTATTTAAATTTTGTGGAACATTTAGTCTGTGAAGAACACACACAATTGTTTAAATTTAAAATCAAGCTGGAGCGGCTACAGATACAGGTAAGGGACTTCACACTTGCTAGAACCCGTGTTAAATGTGCTTGGTTTGTAAGTATACGAGCTTTTGGGTTTGTAGCTACCAGATCTATATATCCCTAACTGGGATGTGGGAATCAGGATGAATTCTTTACTCTTTGGATATTATCACCAGCAAAATTTCACCTATGTAAACTAAACACTTTCACCTTATAATTTGAATTGCACGCTTGTTGTGCTATATTTTAGTGATTTTACCCTAACATAAACTAGTATATCTGAATGAACAATTCTGTTGTCCAGTGCATGAGAGAAATAGAGTTATGCTGGGAGGCTCTGTTCCCAAGCTCTCCTTATTTCTCCTGGTTCCTGAAGGATTAATAGGGCTAAAGAATTATAGAAACTTGCTGTTTGTCACTCAGGCAGATACAGCCCTGAATGCATAGCCTTTTTGAGTAAAGAAGGTGCCGATTTACACAATCTTTTTTTCAGAGCACAACTACTCACTCTTCAGAAAACATTGAGGAATGTTTGCACTTACATGGTGTAATTAAATTTTGGGAAGTGAATGTTGTTCTTTATTAGCACAGTGAAGTCTTCAGAACTCCTCAGAACAGCAGGCCTAAAAAAGAAACATCAAATTAACTAACTTCTTTTACTTGAATACATCAGTTAATGTTATGCTACTTTACTGTTACCTGGAAAGCTGTCAGTAGGAGGAATATGTTGCTAAGAATAACAGATTGAAATGCAGGGAGTCAGGTGGCTCAGGGGATCAAGAAAGATATAGGTGGTTTTCTTAGTTTTAGGTATAAATTGTTCTCTCTCTATTGCACTTGTTTGTGTGGGCCAAGCCTAACTGGAGTCTTTACATGCAGCTGAAATATGATCTCAGGAGACTTCTCATATAAATCTTGCTATAGAATAGTAGTAAGAATTATACCATTTGACAGCTGATGATTTCTGCACAATGAATTGGCAGTTTCATTGCTGGTTCCCACAGACAGGTGGCCATTTACACCAGAGCTGCACAGCTGGTAAGAGTATAAGAATGAGCCATGCGCTCGATCCTAGAGAATGTCTCTGGAAGTCAGGTGTCAATCACATCACCGAAGGTTGTCGTGCCTTCCTAGCAGATACCGGTTTGAGGACCTCCCCTGCAGTGGTTTGTGTCAACAGTGGTTTGTGTCACTAAATATGTAGGTGGAATGCAAACACGATGGAAAGCAAGCTGCCAGTCTGACCCTTCCTCAAAAGAGTGATTTCTCCAAAACTAATGTGGCAGGAAGGAAGGAATGTTCCCACAAGTTGCCAGCTGGGTAACCTTGGCCTAGACTGTGTGAGACAACCTCTGCTACACTCCAGGACTTGCCAGGGCTACAGGAAAGTAAGAGATACAATTTTTAGCATTGTTTGTCTAGCATAGGGACTATGCTGAACTGGAATATTGGCATTGTTCCATTTTAAGAATGAGCCAGAAATATTTTAATTTCCATCAAGATAGCCATTCCAAGGGGGAAACTCAGTTTTCAAAGCAGTCATCCACATAAAGGACAGTGCTTCTAAGCAGGGAATATTTTTTCTATCATTGTATTTTGAGCAATGCCTCTGCATCAGAGATCTGTGATGACAAGAAGCACATTAGCTGGATGACATGCAGATTCCATGAGGGACTTCTCATGAGTGTCTTCTAAATCAAGTCAACGAATGAGACTTGATTGCAAACCAAATTAATATTTGTGGATGCTAACTGGACACGAAAGTCACTGATGAGTTTCAGTGTATAATAGTCAAGACATTAATAATGTATGTTAATTTTTAAAGAACTAAAAATGAATGAACCTATAATGCGAAACTGTCCATAATTCATCCACTGGAAGCATCTGGAATCTGATTCAAAGCTTTTCTGAAAAAGGTGTTGTAAACACCTGTCCTTCAGCCAGCTAATCTGACAACTGTGCTCTGCCTCAGGCTGAAATGAACAATCAAAAAAAAAAAAATCTTTTTGCCAACATGCAATGGCTTTGTTCAGCTCCTGCCATAACTAACGGGAAGGAAAAGGAGGCCTCCTGTATAGTTCATGAAACTTACCTTTCAAAGGAATTTGGACAATAAAGACAATCATGGGTGTAACCAAAGCCCAACATTGCTACCTCAGTATCTCAACCAGATGGCAAAGCTTCCTGGGCTCTGACCTTGGTCTTGTGTATCGTTCTGGTAGAAAATAAACACCCCGCTTTGCTTTTTAGTGATTCCTCATTTTTTCCTTGCCAATGGAACTTGTGAAGGAACTTTATACATCAGAGGTTTGGATCAAACCTCTCATCCATTATTTTTGGTCCCTGGTAGTGGCCGACTACTGGCACTTTAGAGGAAGGTTAGGAAACAAGACAGAATGTGTCAACTGTGCAAAGTAATTAAAAGCAAAATTCCCTCTGTAACATACGCAGCAGTGAGCCTACGCAGTGTGACATTTAAAAATGACTGGCAGTCACTGAAACTTTATAAAAAACCCCTAGGATTTCATTAACTCAGGAAGCTCATGCATATCTTTCCCGGATACTGTATGAACAATTACAAAGCCTTCCTGTTGTTGGACAAAGCCTGTTTCAGATCACAACTCCGTCCGCAGGAGAAGGGAATGGAAATTCCTTTAAAGAGCTGAAAAAAACTCAGTAGAAGGAGCTGTAGGAGGCATTGTGGGCTCTGGAGGGGACCTGGCAGTGGAAAAACTGCTCAGACTCTGCAGAAAACCCCGAATTAGGGAAAAGATGGGATATATACATAGAGTCACGCTTGTATCTTTTAAAAGCAATGAGTTAATAAAAGTCATAATTGACCTAGTTTCTTACATATCTATTTCAAAGCTGGTTGAGAGGAGCTAAAATTGATTATCAGTTGCTCTCTTAGAGTATAATTTCCATCATTTCAGTTGAAATAAAATCTTTTATAAAATTTTTTCATGCTTTGGCTGATACAGAATAGAAATAGAACATTTTCATCTTGGAACACTGTACAGTCATGGGGTTACAAAAAAAGACGTCTACGAGGCCCCTCCATCCTACTTTTTAGGTCACAGCAGCATTGTTCCGTGGAGTCTTTCTCCTACAGTTTCTTCAGCTCACTATTACAGATTGCCAGCATTGAAGTTTTCATCACCTGTCTAGAGAGGATAGAGAAACTGTTCTTCAGTCTGAGGTGGATCCCCAAACCCTAGCCTGCAGCACAATGTACAGACAACCAATCTACCCCTAGTGTTCTGGRAGGTGGGAGCAACCTCACTGTGATAAATGAACCCACAAAGAACTTCTACACCATAGAGCCCTAAGCCTTGCAGAAGAAAACCCCAAGTTAGGAAACTTTTTATTTCTGTCACTGATTAAACCTATCTTACGTTGATGCATTTTCCTTGACATTTGAATTAATGAGCCAAATGCCTCTAGTGAATTCAAGATGAGCCTGTGACATCTAAAACTGTTTCTATGGCAGCTGCATGATGATACAAACTGAAGGCTATGACTTCACTGCAGAATCACACAGCAGGACAGATTGTTAGAAGTAAGTTATTTAGATATTATAATGAGTGTTAACAGTATGGCTATGAAGGAAATAGCTGTTTTACATACATGAGACCTATATGTGCCTAGGCAAAGGGATTATCCTGAAATTTCATGACTTTGTCAAAGTAAATCCTTCTTTTGACAGAAGAAAAATGCAGATATCTCTTTCACTTACTCAGGGGGGTTTTCCATGGATTCCACAGGGCACCATGCCCTGACCTCACAGGTTTTAACAGTTGCATTATAATTCACACATCTTCCTGTTTGAATTCCTGTAGAGAAACAAGCTCTTACTCAGCAAAGACAAGAGTTTTTCACCAATTAGAGACAGTTCCAACATGTCAGTGGATTCCTCCTCAAATGTAAGACAGGGAGCTTGACATTTCAGATTGTTGCAGCTTTCTATAGGAGGAAGCTATAGGAAGAACTACCCAAACCATGGTCCTGCCACACCTCATCAATCCTTATTTAGCTGTTTGCTTGGGTCAACAGTGCTTGTCGTTGTTCGGGCTGAGGGTGAAGTAATTTCCTTCACAGTTTTATATGAAGTTACATATCTGAGTCTTGGGATAAATCGAGAAACCAACTGTTTCAGTCAGAAGTTTAATTCAACAACATAAGCAAATTAAACAAGGATATAAAGGTGGGCAGAAAACCTTAATTCCTTCTGCACTCCTGGAAAGTCAGCATTTTCTGTGAGTGTTTAGTCTTTACCAGGGAAAATGATAATCCAGCCAGCAGCCCATATTCAGGGAATCTCAGCACTACAAAGAACTCACATAGGTGATGAAAACAGTATGATGCCTTCAGGAAAACTGGTCCCAAATAAAGGACACAAGTCCCCTGACTTATTTTGAGAACTACCTAACCATCATAGGGGTGTTACTGACCCTTCAAACAGATCCTGCAGTCACTCCACTTGCTAAACAGCCATGCACTTAAATGGGAGTGACTCTGAGATTGGCCCTCATTCACACCAGCCTGTACTCTTCTTCACATCTCCCCTTCCTCTGCTCCCTCTCACTGTTTCTCCTTTTAGTAAGGGCACACACAAGCTGATAAGAACTGAGTTTTGTGGTTTTGAAAATATGTTCTCAGCTATCTCTTAGGATTCTGTACTGCTCTACTGCAATTCTCCAGGTTGGATCTTGCACATGCTGCACTGGTCAATAATGCAATAGAAGATAGTACCCACAGAAGAATATTTCAATCTGAAAATGCCATTTACGTACCATGACTGTGGATATGTACGCTCCCTTTTTCACAGGACTTGTCTGAAGAGCAGATAGCTCTGCCAAAGGGATACTGGAAAAAAAAAAAGCATAAAAAAGCAATATAAATATCTCCCTCTCCACACCTATGTGAAAAGTCTTACTCAGCTTCAATGTAAAAATATCAAACAATAAGAGAAAATAACAATGCAGAGCAGGTATAACCCTTACTAGTTATTTGGCTTATAGGAGATAAAGGCTCAGCTACCTGCAAAAACAGAAAAAAGCCCTTTCCTTGCTTACAATAACACTTTCCTATTTTTCACACTCTCTCCTATACCATTAAGCACAATAAATTTAATACCRGACTATTTAATTCTTTGTTTACTAACAGTCCCATATACTTTTGCCAGTGAAAGTCAACTTGTATTCGGGAACTACTCTGCAAGGTCCCACTTCTAGGCCAGCCAAATGAAGAGGAGAGCTGCAGCTGACGACCAGGTTTGACCTACAGAAAGGAAGGAAGGGGACATGTAGGAATGAGCAACAGTAATAGTAAGAGCACCATATTAGCAGAGAAGCTGATAGCAATTCTGTAGCTCCATCATTCCTTCAGGTTTTCCTCAAGAGCRGCAGCAATGCCAGAGAAGCTGGACAGCAATCACTGGCCTGAATGTCATCACCTCCTGAAAGCGATGCAGATAGGTTTGGCTGCAAGGTCATTGGTGCAAGGCAAAGTCACAACTGCCCGATTCCCCGAGAAAGAAAAGGAGCAATTAAACTAGATCTTGCATGTTATCTGCTGAGCAACAGAGCATAAAGAGCAACAATAAAGAGCAACAGTATTTGCTTGTACCGGACTGCTCCAAGGACAGTCCACTCTTTTACATCAACATGCATCCGATACATCCTAAGTATAAATCACAAAACATACTTACCTCAGGGCACCTCTGCTCAAGCTGATTTGCTGTCTTAATGATGTTGGTCATCACGAAAAAAGAGTTTACCGCCTACATGGAGGAAAGTATAGGAATCTGACCGAAATTTCACATACTCGATTCAGATCTCAGTCATTCCAGAACTTCACCTGCAAGGCTGTTCCTGCTCTACCTCCCCCTAATAGACATGCAGATTCTATGTGGCTCAAACAGGAAAAGCCAGGGACATCATCAGGGCAGGAATGAGCAGCCAGAGGCAAGAAGGCACTGATTTTTTTTTTAAACTGGCATTACAACCGAGAAAGATACGCTAGCATTAATTGGTAATAACACTRCTGTGTTACTAAATAGATTCACTGGAGTGAATCTATTCCTAGGTTTGCTAAATACTAGATTGATTATGTAAAAATTGTGTAACAAATAGCACCACMGAAATCTCATAAAAGAGGATAATTTTGTTTCCTTATATTAAGGGAGGAAGGGAAGATTTGGCTTTAAACATTGCTGTCTCCAATGTAAAGTAATCACATTGAATGGTAGGATAGAGACATGTCAGGAAAGCAACCAGATGTATCAATGGAAGTTGAATACTGGACTGACATTAAATTAAGACTTGCCTGCATTGGTATAGCGTATTCTGCTGTATCCCAGATCCTGCCRTTTGTGTAAGCCACTCCCTTCACACTAGTGCGAACTGAGCTGTTAGCTTCATCTGTCTCCTGATAGAGTCTGTAAGTGATGACTATACAACTGGCCAGATAAAACAGAAAGGACAAATAAGCCCATAAGAATAAAATGGGTCAGCTTCTTTGTATCATTCTTGGACAAAACGCACTGCAAGATAAAAGTCAGATGGACATTTTCAAGTAATTGAGAGTCTTTTTGTGTGAGACACATGCATTGGCTGGACCAAAGTCTGCCTTGGTTTCACTTTCACAACTTCGGCTTTGTCAGAAATGAATTGATATATGCAAGAAAAGAATTTCTATTTTCCCATCCTAAATGATATAGACAACATGAGGTGACATCCTGGCCCTTCAGATGCCATTTGTGAAATGCCAATTAACTGCAACAGGGCTTGATGTCATCCAAAAACTTTCACCCATGCTGTGTTGCTGTGTACCTAGACTTTGACTTTTTCTGTCACAAACGGTAGTGTGCTTTCTACTTTTTTTTTTTTTAAGAGAGCTTAAAATACTTAGTCCTTAACTTTCCAGAGTGACTATTTTTGTGCCTCATGCTGATTGCTTCAAAAACCTTGGCCTAATGTTTTCACTTTCTCATGAATTGAATGTGTTAATAAAAGGAGGAAGGAAGCCTGTTTTTAAGCTGACAGGAAAGTCTAGCTCATCTAACTAATAAAAGCACCATCAACTTTGAAAAACTATTGCATGTTCAGAAGATACTTTCCACACTACATAAAAGTGATATAAAAGGTTTGCTTTGAAAAACAAGCCACAAGAGCTAGCACCGTTTCAGTTTAACAACAGACTGTTCTAGGTGGGGATAAAATAGTATCTGAAGAACAGAAATACAAAGCACCTGATCAATGTTCCTTTATTTATATTGTCTATTATAATAGCATTTCAGCCTTTTCCTTCTGGAGAACAGTGCTTTGGGATAACCATGTTGTTGGAAACTGGCAGTGGGAACCCAGCTCTGAGCAGCAGTAGGTGGGTATAGTACCTTAGTAAGGCCACTTGAATTTCCTGCAGACTTGATTCTTTGTGAGATTGGGATCAGTGTGCTCAATGTCCTAGCTTGCTGCCCTCCCATGAGAATGAAACCAACTTTATGAACTTCAGCAGACTTTGTTCAGCAAACACTTATCACTGAGAACAGCCCTAGTTTGGCAGCAAAGAGGAAAATCTGCCCTTTAGAGGCAATCAATTATTGCATATTCCTAAAACATCTTATTGTTCTTGAAATCTGCTGCAAGGGGTGACTCGCCATTTCATCTGACCCTGAATAGGAGACTCTACAGAGCAGACTCTAATCTCAGAAACACTGGTGTAAATCTGAGATTATTCGGTGGAGTTAATTTTGGATTTTTCAGACAAGGAACAAACCCAGACAGCATGGCAAGAAACAAAACTGAAAGTGTTTTTTAGAGGAAGTTTAGTTAACTCTGTCCAAGCAACCCCACCTTGTTAGATAACATCCTATGCCACACTCCCACCACAAAGTTCCCACAACGACATCCATCCTCCAAGAACGGTCTAACACCAGATCAATGATCTTGTTTGCTGCCACAAAACTCAAAGCGCTGAAAGCCAAGTTGTAACCAGACAACAACCCCCAATCCCCAATACAAGAAGCATTTGCTCACGTACAACGCAGCATCCCATCACCATGCACTTACCAAACAGACAGAGCAACAGTTACATAAAGGAAACATTTCACACATCCACATGTAACACTCTGCATGCGTATATATTTTGGAGAGTCATACTGACTCAGGCACTCCAGCCAGCCACGTATGCCCATTGCTAGCACTTCTTGTGAAGAACTGGCTTTTGAAAACCACAGCTGCCTGGTGCCGTTTTTGTCCACCCCTGCATCCTTCCAGGGCCAACCCACTTAAAGGCACAGTCAGAAACCTGTATGAGAATGGTACCACAGGCCTTTTAAAGAATGGCAGTTGATGGAATCAAGAACTGCCTGAAGAGCCACGTCCTTTGGTTTGTTCACAGAAAAAGCACCAAATTTCACCCTGGAGCTCCAGAGCTGATAGCTCAGCACTGTTCTTGCCACCTTCTGTTGATGGCACCATCTCTCCTCAGTACTACCAGACTTTGCCAGTTTGAAGTAACGCTGGACAACTATAGAGATGAGGCTAAACGGATGGAAGCCAGCGTCACACTGACCTCCTTCTGGGCCTGGCTCTCCACCACCCAACACTTCGCACCAGTGCAAAGAAGGTGTAACGCACTTCTGGACTGGGCAGATGCATGCAACACCCACCTCACAGGGGTGGCAACGGCCATGCAAGGCGCAGGGCAATGGTAAAGCAAGCTTTTGGGTCATCAATGGCCACAGAGATCTCCAGCTTCTTATCTCACATTGCATGCGACACCGTCCTGTTTGGTCTTAGATTGGTTTTGTATCAGGTCATGGGATTAAAAGGGAGTGACAAGTCACTACTCTCAGCAAAGCCAATACATGGCACATACTTTGGCTGCAGCCTCTCCTACTCCACAGAACCGTGCACAAGCCAGAGCTGGTCAGTGTGCCACAAGCCAACTATTTGCATCTGGTCCAGGGGGTCAAGGAGCAGGTGTGAGGCCACCATCTGACACTGTAAACACAGGAGGTGGAGCTGTAAAGATGCAGAGCTGTCAGGGTGGGACCTGTAAATCTCAGGCTCAGAGTCTGAAAGACAAGAAGTTTTGACTGGAATCCATTAGACCCAGATTAAAAGGACCAGGGTCCTCTCTCTTGCAACAGAAGACCCACATAGAGGCACAAAATACACAAACCCTACAACGCAGATCTAATGTTTTTCTTCCAATCCTTGAGTATTTTAAATCAACTAGGATGCTACCTCTGGCTGTAGTCATGACAAAACATTCAGAACCAGACAGGCTTCTTGGCTGTTGGTATTGTCTTAAATGCTTTAGCACACAGGAACAAGTTATATTCTGCACAAACAGGCTTAATTTTTTTGAGACATCAGTGATCCCTCCTTAGGCTTTTGCTGACCACAATCCGTACTTCTATGGTTAGTATTAGTGACACTTCAGCAAGCAAAATCCTGCTACACAATAACAATTGAAAAAGCTGCAAGTGGGAAGAACCAGAAACAGACCTGGGATGCACTTAGGTGCTAGAATAGCCACAAACACATTGATTTTTAATATAATGCAGTCAGACCTATGGGTACATACACATAACACAATATTTATAATAAAAGAGACAAACAGGAGGACTCAGATTGCATAAGCAAAGCAGAAGTAAGTGTTGTCTTCTCTTCTTAAATGCTCTTGTTTTCACATTAACATCTTCCATCTGTTTGGGATCTGACCTCAGCAGCTCAGCCGGACGTATTCATTTTCTTGCCCATGATGTTCCCATATAAGGTGATCTCTCTTTGCCCACAGAGCATGATTTTGATTTGCTCAGGTTTCGTTCCACTCTGATTTGCTGGCTTCTATGGTTGAGCTCTCTCACAGTTTTGCAAGGCAGTCATCCACGCAGCAGTAGCTATAAAGGGAGGAGAAAGTCAGGAGGGAGTAATGAAGCTGTGCCTGTAGATCTAAAGAGCTCTGGATAGTTTATTTGCAGGCTCCATTCTCTTTCTTCCACACGTTGCCTCTGCATGATGCCTTTTCAATAAGCAGCTTCCATAAGTCTTTCCCAAGCAATATAAAATATAAGCCCTATCCAGAGAACTGTTATAATAACTCTCATGTCATTAGGAAACTTTGCTTGAAACCTGCATCACTCTCCATGCAAACTAACTTGGGAATTTGGAAAATGCCCGCAGAATTATACAACAAATATATATGAACACTGGCCTTCGATTCTGTAAGACTTGATCCAGATACCACATCACCCCAACTAAGATAACTTAAGACAAGTTGACTGTCAAACAAGTATCTCAGCTGCTTCCTGTAGTATTTACCCAAGGCTGCACTGAAAGCTATCATCCCTTTTATGTCTGTGAAGATTCTGTTGTGATACAGAGGTCAAGACACTGAGCTAAACCTTAATTTTTTTTTAAGCAGGAAGTTTGCAAATTCAGACACCGCTACAGACTGTAAATATCAAGCAGCAGGCGGGCAGCCTGGGGTAGCAGTATGGCTACTTTGGGCTGCACGTACAAATAGCACGAAACTGTTGGAAGAAAGGATCATGAAAACATACAACTTTAAGGACAACACAGGATCCCCCACGCTTTCCCCAGGTTGGGAAGTCCCATAGAACTGGGCTCCAATGTATGATTTTGCTCCTGCCTTCAATCAATTGAGCTTTCAAAGAGGCCAGCAAGCCGGAGCTCAGTCAGTCCAGTTCTAATGACGTCTGGTCATGGAGGTCTCCTTCCCCAAGAAGTCAGAACAATCAGACTTCATGGCTTTCCACCATGACAGAGTGAAACAATCTCACCATCTTTTTTTCTTCTTATCTTGGTGTTTTCTAAAGTTTTCAGACATCCTTCCTCTTCTTTATCTGCTGCCTCTTTAATGTTACAAAGACATGAGAAGAGGGGAACGGTCCCTTTCTTCTTGGAAGGTGTAGGGACTGAAATAGTCTGATGTAAAGGAGAAACTCAGAGCAGCACCCTCCCACTGTACCCAGCACAGATCCCTCTCCATCCTCAGCACTGTGGGCACAATCACTCTCTCCTCTGCACTGAAGTCTGAAGAAAGGATGTGTATCAGTATTTACAGAACCGGTGTTTCTCCAGCATTAAGTGGTGGACCCACATCCACTATTAATGTGGTCTACAGGGAGCAGACCTGGCCCTCAGCGCCTCCACAGGAAATACCATTTTCATTTGCTCTCCCTGTGTATTCTATATGCTCGAAATACTCATCAGAAGAAAAGTGTAATTGATACCAGGAAAGCATGTCAAGGGAAAGTAGATCTCTTCTGGGAACTTGTAGGTAAATACGATTCCTAAAGGTCAGTATATAGACTGAAAGCACAAAGGAAACATGATCTGGTTTTAAAGTTCAAATCCAGGAGTCAGGAGACTTGGATTATGTTCCTGGCTCTACCACAGCTTTCATGCACAATCACAAGCAAACCATCCATCCCCTCTGTAACTTAGCTTAGCCAGTTAAAAGCTAGGACACCAATGCTATGTCACTTTTCAGGCTTCCTGTGAAGACCAGTAAATTAGTATTTTATGAAGCGTTTTCTGTTCCTCAGAAAGAAAAAAGGAGCTAACCTAAGATAGTCGCAGTGCTTAGAATTGCAAAGTATTACATTTATGATTGCTATTTACTGAGTCAAATTCTGCAGTGATTTACAACCTGTGCATTTCAATTGGCACCAATATGACTCACTGCATATTTTAATCCATCATCTGTGGACTCGCATGAGATTCCAAGACTACCCAAGAAGCTAATTCCAACAGCAGAGGCTCCAAAATCCACCTGTTTAAGGTCTAAACATGGGTTTTTAAGGATCTGCAACAAAAAACTTGCAGATCGAGAGATGTCTGTTTCATGAACAAGTTTCACTTTAATATATAGTCTTTTTTTGATTGTTTGGTATTTTTGAAGCTCCTGTCCTTGTTTCAGATTTAGCATAGCTAGCACTACATATTTATTGCTACTTTGAGGCACACTGACAACTGATGTTCAACCCTGAGGACATAAATTTGCCATTTGCCCCTAATGAAGCCTGGGCACAGGACTGGCATTCCTGTTTCACAAGGATCCTCTGTGCATTTTTCCATTTCAAAGAAATGAAGTAACCGTTCACCTGACATGTACATCAGCCACACCTGACATTGCTTTATGCTGTCGAAGACTGCCAGAAATCTTAATTGGGTAACTGCATCAATCTGTTTGTACATCTCCTACACATGCGACAACAGCCTCCCTCTTAAGAAACCGCAAAGCTAAGTATATACTTTAAAGGGTGAATCTAAACCTATTTCTGCTGTTCCTTGCATCAAGAGCACTTGTGCTGTAAAGCAGCCCCACCAGAGACTTGGCCTATGGAGTGTACGCCCCGGCATCACCTACAACGACCACAGCCACACTTCCCACCCAGCAAAGCAGCATCGACCCTACCCTGCTGCTGAACCCATCTGATGTCTGCCGATGGTGCGGGACAGGGCCTGCTGATGTCTGCCTCACACCACGGCGTGGGGCAGGGCCTGCTGCTGTGGCACCGCCACCAGCTGCCCTCTGGTCAGGCACTGGGGATAAAAATCCTAATTCCTGCCCAATTCGGGGCGGGAAGGGGGGACACTGAGCTTTCCAGAGCCCCGCCGGGCTGGCAAAGCAGCGCGGCGGGAAGGGCTGCCCGGGGCAGGCCGCGACGCCGTCGGGAGGCCTCCCGGTGCGGCCTGCTCCGCGTTGCCTCCCCTCAGGCCGCAGCCGGCTGCGAGAGCAGCGAAGCAAGCGAGGACAGGGCAGGGATCCGCCCTCCGCCGGGAGAGCCCGTTCCGTTCCGTTCCGTTCCGTTCCGTTCCGTTCCGTTCTATCCCATCCCGTCCCGTCCCGCCTCTCCACAGACCGCGCCCCCCGCCCCGCTCAGCCCCGCCGCCACTCTGCGCATGCGCGGACGCCCCCGTCGCTCGGGCCCGTTTCCAGCCGCTCTGGCGCGTTGGCAGAAGCGCGCGGCAGCATCGGAAGTGACGCCATCGCCCTGGCCTGGCAACCGTTACCAGGGTAACCGGGAGGCGCGCGCGGGAGGGCCGGGGCGGCCCGCGCGGGGAGCGGGGGACGAGGCCGCCCCGCCGCCTCAGGGCGCTGCTGCTGGCGGTGGGGGCCCGGCTGCCTCCCCCCGCAGCCTCTGTGAGGGGCCGGACCTTCCTTCGGGGCTGAGGGGGCGGCCGAGCTGGGCCCCGCCGAGCCCGGTGCCAGCTCACCGCCTCTGGGCTGCCGTGGGCCTCGCTGAGGCGGTGCCTTCACCCGCCCTCCCGGCAGCCCCCAGCTCCCTCTCCCCGCCGAGGCCTCGTGACATCTCTTCTGTCTTTTCTGCAGAGGTTTTTCCAGGACACGATTATGAGTGATCAAATCCAGTTCATTGTTGAGAAGCTCAATCAGGAGCCCTTCAGGAAGAACTACAATTTAATCACGTTTGACTCCTTAGAGTCAATGCAGCTGTTGCAGCTGCTCAATGATGTTCTGGGGGAGATTGACCCAAAGGTAAGGCAGGCAATCAGAGGTGCTCAGACCTGTGTAATGGTGAACATCTTAAATGGGCTTGACACAGAAATTTGCTTTTATTTAGGTCTGGCTCTGTATAATCTTGTGGCATGTTTGGTTTACCAAAATAGCTTGTATGAATCTTCCTGGAAAGAAATGTGCCTGGCAAGAATCCTTTCTGTCTATACGTTTATGTGTTTTTGGCAAACCAGCAAATGTTTCTTGGGCCAGGGATACTGGGTCCCTGTCCCCCAGAGACTGGTGACTGTATATTTTTCCTTGGGAATCAGGACACAGATCTTAACTTGGTTCATACTGACAACCGCTGTGTTCTTAAGTCAAAAGTCAGGCTGTGTCTTGCAGACATACACAGGGCAGGAACTGATCAAGAACTGAATGTCATGACTTAGCAGTTGCAATAGATATTGAATCCCTCTCCTTTGAGGCTACCAAAAGCATGTGTAAGATCAGAAGGGGTCGTTCATATATCTGGGGTGCAGATACGTGTGCCTTGGTGTGCTAGGATATTTGACTTCCTTGGTGGAAGTAATCAGTTTGCCTGCATAGATGAGGTCCCATGAGCAGGGAAAATGTATGCCTAGAATAAATTTACCTGAAAACACATGTTGGAGAAAAATCCATTAGAAGAGAATTGAAGTTTGGTGATAAAAAGGATGTTCTGTATGGAGCATCTCACTTCGCTGACATATCGTGTGATAAATGGATAAAGTAAATTCTTTTAGTGTTCCTAGTTAATTAACATGACTTGGACAAACAGTGGATAATTAATTTTTTTTAAAACTATTTAGCATGCTGTTGACATTAGAGAGGAGCTGCCGGAACAAACAGCTAAAAGAATGTTGAGTCTTCTTGGTATCCTTAAATACAAACCTCCAGGAAGTATATCAGACTTGTAAGTATCTTTTTGTCTACAAATCATGGTAAAACATCTTTTACAGCTTATATGGTAACGACCTTTAATTCAGTAGTTGTGTGTATTTTTGACCTCGACTATCCCAGTGGGTATGTGTAACGCCTTGAAGACAGCTCCTCCCTTGTCCCTATAGAGTATGGTATAGGCTCCTGCAGGTGTAGGCTGCCCCTCGGGCCCTGCCGCAGCAGCTGCTATCGCGGAGCCAGCCAGGAGAGGGTGCCGCATGACTGGCAGGGTCAGTCCCTTCCCCATCCCTTTCAGACCAGCCGCCCGAGGCTGGATTGCACCCTCCTGCGCCAGGTTCTAACCCAGAAAACCCACGCTCTTCCCACATTGCCTTTATTCCCGAAGAGTATCGCAGAAAAGGAAGAGTCATTGTTGCTGGCTTTAGCCTTTTGATGTGTTATGGGGTTTTTATCTGCCTCAGGGTAGCAGAATTGGCATCATAAATAGCAAACTGGCATCATGAGCGTTTTCTCTTTTAACAGCATTAAGAAAATCATTAGGCAAGTGGAGAGGGAATGTCAAAATACTGCAAATTGTTTGTTCCAAGCCAGTGTTCTTTAGTTTGAGATTTATTGGTATTTTCTTTTTGTTGTTTTCGTATAGGAGTGCATTTCGCCAAGGGTTAGTTACTGGAAGCAAACCTGTAATTCATCCTGTCTTACATTGGCTTCTTCAGAGGACCAATGAACTCAAGAAAAGAGCTTACCTGGCACGTTTCTTAGTAAAATTGGAAGTGCCAGTGGAGTTCCTCCAGGATGATACTGTGGCTGACATCAACAAACAGGTACCATTTTTCATGAATGCCAACATTTTACGTTAATTAATTAAAGTGCCAATAGGAGGAGGGATAAATGAATCAGGGAGATACTACTGAGATACGTGTTCAAATGAGTTATGTTAAGAGCATGTTGGAATCAAGGGTGAGCAAAGATTCGTAATAAGAAATATATGTCTTGACCACCTTTCTTCCAATAACCCTGAAATTGTATATTAATAGGTAGCATTGAATGAAAAGGTTTTAAGCCCGTACTGGGTACTAAATAATGTTCAGAGCCATGTTGGCCAGGACAGATTTTTATTTCTTAATTTTTAAACACTTTTTTTTTTTCCTATGAACTACGACATGGATATTTTTAACTTTATAAATTACCACTTCAAACTAGTCCAGAAAATGTTATGACCAAAAGCCAACGTCTCCTAATTGTCAATTGATTGTATGGTATTTATCGCCTAATATTTGTATTAGCCTTATCCCACTTCTGCTTCAACCATTTATTTTTTTGTGAATAAGTAAAAAATGTCTTTTTCCCGGGCTGACGTTCCTACTTGTTATGTTCCCACTTCTTTTGTGAGCATTAAATGTTGATTTTAGATAGTCAGAGTGGGCGGGTTTGAAATGTAAAGCTTAAAGTGAACCAAAGTTATGCTTTTAGATCTGTATTATTTACCTAATTTTTATCCAGTTTTCTGTGCCTTTTATTATGTATAGTGACTTGCAAAATCACAGTGTTTTTGAATGTTTGTAACAGGTAACTCGATTTAATAACTGTGCACCAGCAAAGCTGTATAGTCTGACTGAAACTTGACTAAGCCTTTTATTTTTTTGTTACCACTAACAATATTGGATTTATAACTTGGAATAACTAAGCATAAGTAGCAAAGAGAGAAAGGAATGCAGATTGTATGTTTTTTCAGTATGTCACAGTCTTAATATGTGTAAATATCCAACTCCAGTATTTCCATTACGTAAGATGTGTTCCTTTTTGGGATTACAGTAATATAACCGTCTTATTAAAATAATGCCCTGCTGATTAATTCAAAACAGAAGCTGGGGTAATATAGTGCCTTAATGTAATTTAACATTACCATGCAAATATTTAGACACTAATGAATTAAAGAATTTAGCTTAAGGTATTCAGATAGACAGGCTTGCAATAGTGTATTTTAAGAGGAACATTTCAGACATGAGAGTTTGGAAATCTTAGAACATGGTCAAGTTTTATGGGTGTATAGAATCAAGCTCAAATGTACTTTTCTAAATTATTTAAACAAGATACTCAGAGTACTTGCCACCTTCCCAAGTGTATTGTGATTTGCACATCAGAGTGGCTGCAGTATATAATTTAAAAAGTTAGCAACTTCAGGCATAAATCTAGTTGTCCAGTCTTCAGCGAGTTGCCCTCAGGTGCCAGGAATCTTTCTTTCCGCTATAGGAACCTGGGTGTTCTTCGGTCATTTGAGTGTGTCACTTATGTTGGGTGCACATGGGGTAGCTGCAGCTTTTATTCGGTGAAAGTGAGAAACCTTCCCTTCGTTATGATCTGGCAAACTGTGCTATGCCCTTGTTTGAATCTTACCATTAGTCTTGAAATTTTGTGTCCCAATAAGGAAGAGACTTACTAAACTCTCCTTTTGGAAGAGGTAGAGACACAAAGGAAAGCTGTTGGACATCAGCAATCGTGAATACAGTTGCTCAGAGACTACCTGCTATTTCATTATTTGTTAAAGTACTTCTATAATGCATAAGTGATATAATGCAGGCCAGTTGCGTTTTTACTCCTACTTTTTTGTAACTCATTCTTCATTGTCCAGCGTGTGCATGCCTTATACCTTTATTTGCCATTTAATCAAGCTCTTTCTCTATTATTTTATCTTCTGCTCAGTAGCCATTTTATTGCTATTTTTTTTAATTCATTCCAGCTTGTCAGTGTGTGCCTGATATTGAAACAACCAGAAATGAACAGAGCATTCTAGATGCTGGTTCCCCAGGGTTTTATAGAATGGAATTGCTGCTTCACTTCTCAGGGATATGATGCCTTTGTTTGAACTGGCCTTTGCCGTTGCCATTTTGTGTTCAACATTCGTATCAATTGCTCTTTCCAGGAAGTAAAAAATGACTTGATATTCTCTTTTTAGATTTTTCCATCTTATTGAATGGCTGTTTCTGTGGAAATTATCTTTCCTTATACCTCCCTTATATCTGCATTTCTCCAAGTTGAATCTAAATTTATTTCCTATCCATATTTCTAAACTCTTTCTGTCCCCTGTTATTTCTCTACCCACACAGACTTTCACACTGCCTCTCAGTTTAAGATTACTGGTGGGCAATGTACTGGTGTGGAAGTAGCACACTGTCTACTTCTTTCTAACTACTGAACTACATATATCCATCTCTATATTATACTGAGGGCATGATTATGCAATGTGTCAAAACTATTTCTCACATAAGTCAGGTGTGCCCTTGGACCGCTTTGCTGGGTTGAAGCTCAGTGCTCTATCAATTCAAGCCCCATTGCTTCGATCAAGCATGTTGTTAGATCAAGCTCTTCCTTTTTGGGCTGATAAATTTACGTATGTGATAAACACAGATTTATAGTAAGAGAGAATAATTTGTAAATATAGCAT
Source organism: Phoebastria nigripes (assembly GCA_035582835.1). Lineage (NCBI taxonomy): Eukaryota > Metazoa > Chordata > Aves > Procellariiformes > Diomedeidae > Phoebastria > Phoebastria nigripes. Next base: position 1,249,585 of record JAYKAV010001543.1, read on the forward strand.
TGTCCCTTTCAGATAACATCTTATCTTCCTGTTTTGAAAATACACTATGTATTACAAGGGAAGAGGTGAAAATACTGAAGAAACTGTAAAACTTCTGAGTGTACCTTCAAATGGAAGATAATTCACTGTGATTTTTTATTTTTGCTTTATAAGTTGACAAGCTTTTGTGATGAAAAAATGCCTTTAATTCTTGTTCTCACCATATTTCTATTTCTATATTTACTGTCTTAGTAATAAAGCAACATGTTGATCTGAAAATCCTTAGACACAGAGCTCATTCTGCATGGTTTTTATTTCATTTTATAGTATGAAGAACTGATGGAAGCATTTAAAAACCTACATAAGGAGTGCGAACAGCTCAAAACATCTGGTTTATCTACTGCAGAAATAAGAAGGGTAAAAAACCTGACAAAATCGCAGAACTTTTGTTTTTTTTGAATGTCAGTTCTGTTTTTGTTGGTTTTGTGGACTCATTGCAGTGTATAAGTTGTAGAGGTCAGAGCTGGTAGGCACTGCAGCTGCCTTTTTGAAACAGTTCTCTGTTGGCAAACAGATTAGAAAGTCCTCGCTCGTGCTTAGAACTGAGCTTTCTGAAGCAGATTGGGAAACAAAGCTGCCAAGACTCTGTTCAGCATGATTTTCAAATATTAGAACTCCTTTTCCTGTGAAAGCAAACTGGTAGAAAGCCTTTTGCTTTACTGATGTAGGGTAATAATTTCAGAGGGTGTTGAATGAATTAAGAGCTTAAGTCAACAAAAATGATTATCCTGTGTGGCTAAGGTGTTAAGTAAAGATATTTGCCCTGTTTCAGCAAAATATTTAAGCACGGGTACAGCTTTCCAGTAAGACATATGGACAAGTTAAGCAAATGTTGAGATAAGGCCTAAATTTGGAGAATTTATTTCCCTTTCTCTCATAACTATCAATCTTTGGAATGCTGCTTTTGTAAGATGGGATTAAAGGAGAATAATAATCGGATACATGTTTTAGCACTAGAAAGTGCTTCTTTTAATACAAAACGTGGCAGCAAACATCACTCGTATGCAACTTCATGCAAAATTGCCTGCCAGGAAGTGGGTAATGATGGTAATATTAAGAACTTATGTTAGACTGCATCAGATGTTGAATTCCTGCTGATTTTTGCTTGGTTGTTTCTGTTTGTTTGTTTTTATTTTAGAGAAATCCACCTGCTTTTATTTTAAATGTTCACACTCAAGGATGCAGATGAAGGAACGTTAGGATAAAGAGAGTGGGAACTGTGGGGGAAGTAAGAGAGAAGAAAGAGATTGGAATCCTGGGTGTTCTGATCATAGATCAATAAAATTATAACGGCTTCAGTGTATTCAGAGAAGAATTCAGATTTTCACATTAATTTGAACAGAATTGAGTCCAATCCATATTATATTGTAAATAAATTAACATTTCTTTATCTATTTTTTCTTCTTTTTAGGACATCAGTGCAATGGAAGAGGAGAAAGATCAACTCATCAAAAGAGTAGAGCGTCTTAAGAAGAGGGTAATAAGAGAAGTAACGCTGTTACATTTCAGTGTCATAATCCTTGGCTTGCAACTCTGATTTTGGAATGCAAACAAGGATTAAGATAAACATACTGTATGTCTAGGAAGGAATCGAATAACTAATTGACCCACAGGGAATCTCCCTAGGCGTTAGTCCAGAACTTTTAAGAATCTTGAGTCCAGTACTTTGCTGTCATTTCTGAGTAGTAACATGTATGGAAAGGAAGTGCTAAGTGGGCTTGTGAGACATATGATCTCTTCAATGTATTTCTCAACTATCTGACAGTAACATGCACTATTTAACCACTTGCTGTAGGTGGAGACAGTACAAAATCATCAACGAATGCTTGAAATAGCAAGACAGCTTCGCTTAGAAAAAGAGAGAGAAGAATCTTTGGCTCAACAGAAACAAGAACAAAAAAATCAGGTACTGACATAAAAGCATACCTATTAAAATAAATAGTTGTTGACATTTGTTTGGGAATCATGCATTTTAAAAAGTACATCAGGAACAACAGTGCAGAGTTTCTCCCAACATCAGAAAATTAAATCCCATTTAAAATAGAAATATTTATGTACATTTTAAGGGAAGAGGCTTGACCCTGCAAGTTTTGAACACCTCATTCAAGGTACTTGGCTGCCTCAGCTGCCGCTGACATCATCATTTAGCAGTCCCAGGAAATGTTCCATGACTTACTGTTGTAGCACCCAAAGAGAATTCTTTATATTTATGGTAGTGAGCAAATGTTTCCTTAGTTTGATTTGTATCTCTGTGCATCTGCACTAAGATTTCAGGGGCTGAGTAACACAGCAAGTACCTCAGCTTTTCACTGGGTGGGGGGAGTATGTATTCAGGAGCAACCTTGGGATTTTGGTCCCCAAGTTTGACAAAGGTGATGTCCTAGGAAGCACTGGAAGCAGCTGACATCTGAATATAAGGGTGGGTTTTATTCCTGAGCTATGTTGTCGAAACAAGATACTTTAATAAAATCCAGTGCCATATTGTTATATCATCTCACCAAATTGTGTAACATGAACTTCAACACTGTATTAAAAGGGGAAAAAAACCAGATTTCTAGTATTGCAGTCTATATCTGGATGTGGAATCAATGTGAATCAGTAGGCTTTCAAGCTGCTGGGTCTTTCCTTGAACCTGAGTGAGATCACAAGTAAAATGAATGTGATGTCCAGCTAATTCCAGTTCTTAGTACACATCTCTAAATCACAAAAATGCTAATCAACTGGGTGTTGTTTGGCAACAAGCTTTCCAGTGTGCTCTCAAGTTGGACAGTGGATTGCTGTGACAACTCAGCTGCATTGAAGAACTGCAGTATAAGGATAGTTATCTGCTGCAATCCTGATTCTTGCTGTCTTTTTTTTGTTGTTCTGATGTTCAAGCCACTCGTATTTTTGGTTGAAAATTGTTTAATGAATTTCTGCCATAGAGAAAATATCACTTGGGAGTACAAGAATACTTTCCTTAATTAACACTAGAGAATATCAAGTAAACCCAGGCCAATTGTTGAAAATTTGTTTTGGCACGTTCCCTTGTGAAACAGATAATCACCAGATGCTTATAGCTACCATTTTTTATATTTGGGATTCTTTTTGAAACTCTTTTGTTTTAGTTGTTTGAATATGCATTTCAAAGGAATGAGCTTATGTGTGTCCAATTCTCTCAAAAGTTATTCCATGCAGAGCAGAGACTGCAAAGAGCACAGCTCCAGCTGAAAGAGATGCATCATGCAGTAGTGGATTCAAAACCTGAAAGTAAGTAGTAATCTATAAAGGCTGGGGGTTTGCACTTCTCTGTTAGAAATGAAATCAAAACTGGATGGCTGTCAGTGATATGGTAGCACCAGAAAGCATACAGGAAGTTAAGAAAATCTAAAGAAGGAAATAACTTGTGTTCTGAAGGCACATGCTGGAGATCCTAAGCCTGAATGTGCCTTGCCACAAAGAGCCAGGGAGACAATCACAAGCAAAGATGATATCACTCATATTTTTGAGGTCCACTTTTTTAAAAATCTTAAGACAGTTAAATACTGAATACTAACCATAATACTCTGCAAGAAAAAAACAGCTGGATCTACAAAGGGTTGGAAAAAGCAGAAACCTCTTAGAAAAGACAAACTTCTGATTTAGTAAGGTTTTATGTCTCTTGTGTTTGTAATTGGGCATTGGTGAAATACTGCTTCTTAAAAATTTTCTCAATGAATGTACAAATACGTTGACTAGTATGTTTTATTCAGTGTAGACTTGTTTTTCTAGTTACCATCTATAAAATATTTGTTTGAAAAACTTCAAGGCCTGTTTCTTATTGTAGTGCAATTTTGTGTTGTAGTTTTGTATGGTACCAAAAATAAAGCCACTTCCTCATTAAGCTTTTTTTATAGATCATGGATTTTATATATATACACACACACCTATATATGTTTATAAGTATATATACTAGATATATCTATATATTAAAGCCTATATATTTATATATGAATATGTTTGTTTACATATGAAAATACTTTGTTCTCATCATACAACTGTAGCTGATTGAGTTGTATGTTGCTGTATTACAGTAGTAATAGCAAGATTGCTTCTCCTTGTTTTCAGTGATATCTCAGTCTGCAAATAACCTCAGCAAAATAAATTATACTACTCGTGGAGTAAGTTAGTACTCTATGATCATTTATAAAAATAGCAGGTGGGAAGGAATTGCAGTTACTACATAAATGCATAACTAACTGTCTCCAAAGGCTACAATTTGACAACCTCTAGGTTTCTGACGATTTAATCACTTTGAAGGAAATGTAACAAGGATTAACCTGGCAGTTTGACAACAAAACCGGGAGTCAATTTAGGGTTCAGTGTTTCAGATGTATGTGATCTTTGGCAAATCGCTTAACTCCTTCCAGTTTGTCTCTTGCACTTGGTTATTAGTAACACATCACAGTTGATAGAGGTTTTATGTGCTGTTCATACAGGCATTGGGGGGTTGATTTATAGGGAAATACTTTTCTGTATGTAAAGTAGTGTGAAGCTATAAGACTCAGAATGGTCCTTTTCACCGGGCTTTTCCAGTTGCATTCTAAGTTGCTGTGGTAAAAAAAAAAGCCATAGAATGATTTTTATTATATGTATAAATTACTTCCACAATGATAGAATCTGACTATTTATTGATTTAAACTTGGTAAAGCAAGTCATTGTCCTACTCTTTCAAGTATATTTAATATTCCAGGTGCATCACATAACTGCTTTGGCAGCTGTTTTGAGTTAGAGAATTTTTTTCAGTCACCACCACATTGCGTTTTTATTACTTTGTAATTTTACTTTAATTTTTTTACGATGCTTATCAGCCACTGAACCACAAATGGAACTAAAAGAGTATCTGAACTACCTTCTTTACTCAAAGGGACCTGCAGTGGATTTTATAACTGTTCCATTTTTGCAGTAGCTATTAGAGAGTTTATACAGCGAAGCTGTGTCAACATTTTTATTTCAGTTCCTGGTTTTTTTTTAAGGCCAATGGAAACTTGATGGGTTCAGTTCACAGAAGTGAAGGTAACACAATAAAAAGCCAGTAAATATGTCATTCAATCATTGAGATGAAAATAAAGATAAAGTTAGCATATTTAATTTCCTTATCTTGAGTCCCGCTTGCAGGGGGGGAAAAAAAGTTTAGATGTTCCGAAGAAAAACTTGGAGTCATGACTTAAGAAAACTTGTGTTGAAATTTTGCCCAAACAAAGACTTCAGGACTCAGCTTTGTAATTGCTTTCCCCCATAGTAGTTACAAAGACACTGCCTGTAGTAGGAATTACAGAATGCCAACAGTGTTTTTTAAATAATTGAAATTATGTGACCACAGTGCGGTGAATAGGATACCATTTATTTTAAAAGCTTTGTTGGTCTACAGGTAGCACAATTGATTTTATTTTAAAAATTCCCTTTGGCTGCAGTTTGGTACCTCATCTGCCTACTTGTATCAGTATAGCTTGTATGCTGACAATTCAACGGCTGGTTGGTAGGTGTGGATTTTTCACTGGAAGTTAGATACTTTCCTTTAAAATAATTTTTTTCCATTTTTAACACTTCAGGTGTTTTTACTTCCAAAGCAAGATAAAATGATAAAAGTTGTTAATGAGTAGAAGCTTTTTTGTTTGTCTTACGGATGCATGCTGCTTTGATTACTTCATCTTGTAATTAATTTAGGATGAAGTACTTTAAAGAAATGTAAAGGAACTCTTTAAGGAATGCAACTAGCACGTATTCATGCGTACCATTAACAGGCAATTAGCATCAGTCTGCTTTAGCTGTGCCAGGAAAATACAGCTTATGGTTAGTAGGTTTTTGACTCTTAGAAATATAATATTTAGAAGACTTTGTATTATATCATGAAAAACAGTTGATTGTTATGAGATGTTTTGTAGACTAAAATTGATCACACTGGTTTCCACAGTACACTCCTTCCCTGTTTATTAACTTCAGTACTACTCAGTATGTTGTTTAACTACAGAGAGGCAGTTGCTGCTGGTAGCACTGAGTAACATGAATTTGCAGTTTCTGGGTTTTTGTTGTTGTTGTTGTTGTTCCGGATATGAATAGTATTTATATTAACACTGACCACTAGTTTGAATAACCTAGCTCATGCTTTCTCAGCAAGATTGCCATCTTTTTGCTTTGAATATCTCTGCTGGCACAAACACAAATTGTTAACGCCAAGAAGCGAACTGAATTACTGAAATTCTTGATCTCTGTCCATTTTACAGAACATTATTGTTCACTTTATTGGCAGAAATACGAAGAAGTGGATGAGTAGCTTGAAAATATTGATTAAAAGAATGTGTTAAGATGATTGTTGTTGATAAACAGTGAAATGTGTAATTTATATACTTCATTAAGTTAATATGTGGTAATAGATTTAGAGCACTGAGAACATCAAAGATACCAGTCAAGGAGAAATTGCTTTTTACAGATGTCTATTTTATGTCATTCTGAACACTTGATGAAAAATAGAAATTTAGGATGCTATTATTTAAATATTCCATTTGAATGAAAACATTAACATTTTTCTTTTCCACAGAACTATCTTTCCCCAAAATTCCAAGTTTAAATGATCTCTACCAACACTGCAGACCACATTACAATTAAAGTTGTAGATGTATTTGGTAAAGGATAATGGCTTAGGTGGAACTTTATTTCCATCTTTAAGTGATTTTATTTATTGTAAAGTCACTGTCAATAGATGCAAGGTCAGGGGTAAAGCACTTTTAAGCTAACTTGATATCTTTGAGAATACAGTGCGGTTGGTAAGATTAATAGCATTGCTATGGTTGACTTTTTTAAGACCATTGACTCTTAACTTGCACCCCATTTTGAAGAACAAACAGGGCAGCAGAAATTCAACATGACCTATGTTGAAAGGATTAAAAGGAGTTTATTGAAAGTTTTAGAAAGGAAATTAATCAGGGAATCATCACCAAGTGGATGTGTTTCTAATTGGGACATGCAGAAATCAGTGTTTGGCTCTTTTTTGTTTGGTATTTACATCAGATACCTGAAAGAAAATAGCGAATGATCACTGGTGAAATTGTCAGGTGAAATAAAAATAGGGGAAATGACTGAATAATGAGGAGAGCAGACTGTTGATTTGAAGTGACCTTAATCACTTAGGAAGCCAAGCCCATGCCAACAGTATATATTTTAAGGAACAGTCAAATGCCACGGTATTCCTCTAGGAATAATGTATATGCAATGTAGTTATAGCATGTGGGACTCTCTCCTAAGAAGTGACTCTGAAAAGGACTTGTGGGTCATGGTGTAAAAATGGTAGAACTGGAGCTCCCAGTGTCAAAGATTTGATGCTATCCATGCATTTATGGAATAAAATGGAATAGGAGAGTTATATTACCTCTCTTTTTAGCTCTGATATGTCCATCACTGCAACACTGTGTCCATGGACCAGAATTCAAGAAGAATATTGAAAGGTCAGAGAGATTTCAAAGAGCATCAATAATAATTATAAACATGAAAAGCATAACTTACAATGGCAAATTCAGGAAGCTTTTTAGTTTTTCAAGGAGATATCGAAAGGATGATTTGATCATAATCTGTCAGTGTTTGCATGTCCCAGGACTCTGTTTAATACAGGGAAATTTTAAGTGATATCTTTGGAAGCTGTGGATGGAATAATTTCAGTACTTTCTTATTGAGGATCATTGCAGGAAGGGAAGTGAAGGCTTTGATGTAAGTGAATGCCATGTGGAAGTCTGTTCTTGACCTGCCTTTGTCGTGGCCTTCCTATGTGATATTAAACGAAGTGTTGGCAGATAAGTCTATAAAATGAGTGCTCCTCTTTCTTTTCTTTTTTTTTTTTTTTTTCCTTTTTAAAAAAATCAGTTATTGTTGCAAATGGTTTTGGTATATGATGCACAATTGGTAGTCTGTGGAGGGAAAAGAAGTAGGAATCTGAGCACAAGGTGAATCAAGTTTTAGATCCATTAGCAGAATTCTGGAGGGAAACTTGCTTCTTTCCTACATGACTGAGCAAGCACTAAGAAACTCTTTCTCCCATCCCTCTCTTTGTAATAATAATACTAAAAAAAATTGAATGGAAAACATGAGGAGTTGCTGTTAATAGCTCTCCGCATGTAAATACGTGGTTGGCAGAACCTTGCTAAAATAACCTTAGGGCATAGAGCCAGATTTTCTGTGCAGCTTACGTATGTAGATTTTGTAACCATAAGTCAATGTTAAAACATTAAAAACAGAATTTATATGTGTAATGGAAAGATTTAAAGTATGCTTGCTTTTCTTTCCTCTAGCCTGGGAATTTGAAAAAAGAATGTTTTTCACTGAAAAAAAAAATTAAAACAAGAGCTGCCCTATGTTTTGTTTTTTAAGGTTCTGTTAAGAGCAAAAATAGTTCTTAGGTAGTTACTCCTCCATATGTTGAATTGTATAGGAGGAAAAATATATCCAAACTATTTAGGAAAGAAACTACATTAGTCATGAGGGATGTTGACATCATCATGTCTTTCCCCATCGAGGTGTCAAGTTTTAACTTGCTTCATTGCTTGTTGCACTGTCAAGAGTAAGCATGATGCAGAACCAGTCAGTGGTTAAAAGAAGCTGGTAATAGCTCTCAGGTTATCTGAGAAATAAATCTAGATAGTGATCAAGGTTATACCCTGTGAAGTCAGTAGGTCCCCGCTCTTATGAAAGCAATTGTTTAGGCATGGTTATTTCCTGAGTTTAGTATCATATCTACAATAAATTATTTAGGCATGTACATTTTTATAAGAAAACTGGAGTAGTACAAGAAATAAAGTATAGGCTATATATGCAGATTTTTTTTTGCTACTAAGAGGAAAACAAGAAATTAGTTTGAGGAAATAAAAATATTAATATTTAATATAAGAATAGTTTAATTGATATCACTTTGATTTCCACACCAAAGATCTTGGTTATAAATATCAAACTGGGAGCTGTGTTCCTAGTCAGTTCTGAAGTGATAATTCAGCTCACAGTGTACGTGGGAAGCTTTGCTGCATTTGCAGAGGTGGTAGATTCCCAGTGAGACATTAAAATGTGGTCCCTCCTGCCCAGCTCTGTTGTGGGCTGAGGAAGACTGGAATCGAGTTATCCTGGAAGAAAGAAGTGGGAATTCTTTCTCAGTAAGTCCAAGTGTGTTTCTCAGGGTATAGCTGTAGTGCCAAATACATAATGGCTATTGCATACGTAGAGTAACTCCACTTACCATTCTGAAATCAGTATTGATGCTGTTTGTTTTGCACAAGATAAATGACCTTTTCACGAAGGGGAAAAGATCCTGTGGTAGTGTTGCTTTTCATAAACATAGAAATCAACAAACTAAACTGCTGGAAAAGAGGAATTCCGGCTCATTTTTAGTTTGTATTGACTTGACTTTGTTAGCAACACTGCTTTCCCTAGGGTCTGTTTTCTTTCTTCTAGTTCTTGAGGCTTTCTCAAGAACTAATGGCTTATTTCCTCTCTGGCAGCTAAACCAAGCTTTCCTTTCAGTCTGAGCTGAGAGCAGAGGGTGAGGAGGATCTATCAGTACGGTGTTTCTAGGGGTAAATAGCAGCAGAATAACAGGGGCCCCTTTTCCTAGGCTTGCATTTCACTTTGTTCTGACCTCCTCTTGTCAGTCAGTGATATGGTCGGCAGGCTTTTTAGCCTGAGAACCAAAAACTCTGCTTTCACCTACATCCTTTCCCATCTCTGTTTCAGCAACATCAGCTGTACTGTTATATCTCTGTACTCAAGCTTTTCTCTGCTTGTGCAGTATATGGAGGAGACAGAGATTATGAATTTCTTGTTTTTCTTGGCATTTCATGGCAATTCCATATTCTCCCAAATATGGAGAGACACCCCCCCCCCCAAAAAAAAAACCCAAACCAACTCTAGCAAGTAGTTTTAAAAAGTACCTAGGATCCTTACCTTTTAGTCATCTAGATCATGAAAAATATTCTGAAATACCTATTCCCACTCTCATCTGACATATAACTTCCATATCTTACTGTAGTCCTTGGCACAGGTGTCTTAGAGGAGTAATTGCACTAAACTGCCTGTTGTTAGCAGAAGACTGTGTAATGTCATTTAAATAGATGCTTTATTTTACTCTATCGCATTTTTCTAACTGTGCATTGTTCTTATCTGTATGTACCTGTGTTTATTTATAAATTATCTGTTAAGGAGGCTAAATTACTCTCCCTAGCAAGAGCCAAGTCATCATAAGCATGGTAACATGCAGTGTGCATCAGGCTTGTGTAGAGCAAAACTTATAAATGGGGTTGCTTTTCTCAACAGAATTTTTGACATTACTCAGGAATTCCTTCTTGTTTTTTCTATTTTATTACTATTTTCAGCATTCTCAGTCTATATACTGTCCTGAGATTAAATGCTTGTTCTTACAAGAAAAAATAGTCTGCTATTTACAGAGAGGCAATTTGTAAGCGTTGCAGCAATGGAAAAGACCCTTAAAGTAGGCATACATTAAATTCTGCTCATTTTAAGGCCTTTCTAGATGGCAGATCAAAGTTTTCTTTTAAGGGAGAATTTCCAAGCATATAACAAATCTATGCATGAGCTAGGCCAAGTTATGACCTTTGTACAGATAAAGGATTCACACAGAGATAATTTCTGTCTGTAGATGAGGTAATTCACACGAAACAATGACTTAAGCAATCTGTGAGTAGAACCAACTTCAGGATGCTTGCTCCACTGCTCCAGCCAGGGAAGTTCCAAGGGATACAAGCTTCGAAAAAGCTCTGAGCAAGTCAGCATAGCTGTGACGTGCTTTGCTGCCCCTCATCTTGCCTGTGCATAAGCAACAAAAGTCTAGCTCTTAACTTTTAAAATTTCAGAAGAATGTAACTCACAACACAAAAAAAGTAACAGAATCCAATATCGTGATGTAAGACACACATAGGGTTTATGGCTCTCCATATCAATGCTGCATGTTGAATTTTGCATCTGATTCAGCTAGAGCTTCATGTAAGAAGGGTTTTACTTGTTTATTGATGAAAAGAATCTGTCAAGCAGTTAATAGTTATATGTTAGAGATACAGATGGATAATGATACATATTATATTGTTTAACATCCAGGTTAAAAATCTAAATCAAGTAACTACCTGTTTCTTTGAGTGTTGAAAAGAAGACTCAAATGTTGTGCTGTTGTTATTGTAATCTGCTGCTAAATAATGTGTTGGTGAAATCAAACTTAATTATCCGCTACATTACTTTTATAGACACACACACCGATTTAATTTGTTTTTAAGGTTTAATGAAGAAACTAGAAGAGGAGATAAATTTCAATTCATACCTGGTTACTGAAAAAATACCTAGAGAGCTTGAAAGTAAGAAGAATTCAGCATATTTCTTACAAAAGGTGGTTGCAGAGCCAGCTATGAGTCAATCTGATCTCAATGTACTTGAAATCAAGGTAAGTTGATCAAGGTCACACTTAATTTGTGTTCCGTAGCATAGTCTAAGGTTCCTGTACACTGTAGTTTTCTTAGCCCTGCTGTATATCCTTAAGAAAACATTTCATCTCTTCAGTTGTAAAAGAAGGGAAGATGTGTTAATCACTAAATGCAAACTCTCAGATAAGTTTTAAAACAAAACAAAAACAAACAAACAAAACACAAACCAACCCCCAAACCCAACCCTATCCTTAAATGCTATTTAGAAAATTCTGTTAGCAGTTTGCAATGGTATGAGCAGAGATGTTAATTTAGCGCTAAAGGTTTGATTTTTCTTCTCTTCAGTTTTCACTTGTTTTAAACTCTCACTGACATCAAGGGAGTTTATACCAACATATAGAGATGTTTATGGAGTGGTGAACAACATTCTCTGAGTGATAGATCTTCAGCAATATTGTCTTAATCAATGTGCAATGGCTGAGAACTCCTTCGTGTTTGGAGTAGGTCTGTATCGTTTGTTTTAGTTGGTAAGACCAAAGGAAATTTGAGGATCAAGTACTTGATTTACCTTTCCAGATTTTTTCAGAATTTAAAAGCAAATGGTGTTAGAATGAGCAAAAATCCTTATTTGTAGTATATATCCAAAATATGCAGAGGGATTTGTTGCCACAGAAGTACATTTATATATTTCACTCAATGAAGTTTTCATATTTGCATAATCCTAAATGAAAGATTAAATATGTAATATTGTGTTCTAGAAGAATTTAGAGGAATGCTAATTATTAGTATTTCTATTGATGATGATGAAAATTTACAACAATGTTAGCTAGGGTAGGAAGACTAGTCCTACATACTACTAGGTACACTCTTCAGTCTAAATGTCGGTGTCTTCTCCTCTTACCAGTTGGTTTTTAATATTCCCAGGATCTCCAACTCAGGCTTTGCTGTAAAATATAGATAATGACGAAACAGAGTATTTGTAATAGATCAGAGAATGATTGACCCACGGGCGTGAGGGCTGCCATCCACCATTCTTCTTGTGTCTTGAAGCAGAGAGAGGTTCAGTAACTACATCAACGTGATAGTAGCCTGTGCATTCATACATAGAACATGCCAAAGTAATGTAATAAAGAAATGCCTACAGGTTTTTTCGATCAGATGAGAATCAGCAGTCAAATGTCATCAAGAATACATTCTATTTTAAGGTTAAGACTAGTTTTTGTAAAAGTCAAATCAGTGACAGCCCAATGCCATTTTGGATCCTGATCATTATACTTTTAAGGATGACAGCATTAATACACTGTAGATTAGGTCTGAAATATTAAACTAGCTCTGTGATTCAGCCACTGCTTTCCTAGTTTATTTCTTCTAATCAAAACAATATTTGTGGTTGCAGTTATTTCTTTTAGGCTTAGTTGAAGCCCTGTTTTGTACCTTTCTTTTCCAAGAGTATTGTTGGGGTTTTGGCAGTATTTTTAAAAGCTTCAAGGGTTTTTTTTTTCCTCCATGAATTAACCTTTTAATTTGTTATATTTTGGAAGTATGTTCTTCTTAATAGGTAATAAAAACATGTCATGTGCTTGGCTGTTATCACAGCATGGCCTTAGACAGCTTTTTTTTTTTTTTTGAAGTCAGCCTTCTATTATTTCAGTGTCTTAAAAAGGAGCTGAACTGCACTAAGCATGCTACTATCATGCATTTTATAATATATAAAACAGGAATGTATTCACAGAAGGGAATTCATTCACAGAAGGGAATTCTTATGCCGTCTTCAAATTCAGGCCTGTTCTAGCTTTTGTAAAGGAATAGAATTTACAGGAGATTTTTTTTTTTCAGGTGTTGGAGTATTTTTAGTCCTATTGAGCACTTTATTTGAAATACTTAGCTTTCAAAGTACATGGATATTGCTCATAGAAATGTTAGAGTAATGCCCAGCACTGTACCTGCGTTACGTTTTGACTTCATTGGATTTCAGCACATATTTACACTGCTTGCTTATCAGCACTCATCTAGTTAGCAGAGAATTAAAGGAAGGTTGCTAGGGCTGTGGTTTCCATGGCTGATGAGAGTCCCAGTGTAGCATTGTCAGGACTGGAAAAGCTGCAATCAGTACACTGGTGTGGCTGTTTGTGAGTTTCCAGATGCAGTTGGCTCTAAAGCTTCAGCTAGAATGAAGATCAACAATTTGAGACTATGGACAAACAAGTGCATTTTGTGGCAGTAGAAAGTACCATAGAGCTGGAATATGATGGTCTGTGACTCTTCGAAGTATTGATGAAATTTAGTATCACTTAGTCTTTATTTGCTCCCCTTTAAACTTCTGATAAATGGTTGAGTGAAAAGGTATTCTAGTTAATATTGATAAAATTACATTTTTCACATAGTATGTGACAACATCAGTCTTTTTTCTGTACCAATTCACATGCATTTTCTCTCCACGTACACCAGTTTACTTCATTTTCAGGGCCAACGTCATGCTTCTGCCTTATCATAAAGGCACAGAACTGGAAATCCAAAAACATAGCCTCTTCCTGGCCAATACTTAATGACTCATTGAGTTTTTTGGGTTTGTTTCTCTGTTTTAAAAATGGAACTAGCTGGATTGTAAATCTGGTTTGCAAAGCATTTAATTCTTGGAGAAGACAAAGAAATAAAGCTCCATTTCCTTAGTTTTCTACTCTGTCTTGCAGATAAATGAAGTAAACGCACAAATGAATCAGCTTATTGAGAAAAGAATGATGAAGTACGAGCCAATTGATAGTAAATTTTCCATGTATCGCCAACAGGTAAGAATGAACAAAACAATTTTTAAGCAGAAGCAGTAGACCAATTTCAGTCACTGATTGTTTTACATACTGATTGTTTTTCTTTAATTTATTTAGCATAAATCAGTAGAAGTACATAATAATGGAGGACAAAAAGAAAATAAATAGCTGTTGAACATATGTATGTTTAGGGCTGACTCCAACAATTGCTTTCAGTCGTGTTAGTGAGTTTGTATTGGCTGCTGTGCTTAGGCTGTTAGGTGTTGCCCTTCAGCTGTATCACAGTGATTCTGGAAGGATCATTTTGGAGGAGCTATTTTGGTAAAGCTCCAGCTGTGGACAGATTCTTAAAAGGCTGCATGGGGGCTGACTGCTGCAGTCAGACCTGGATGCAAGGCTTGCTTTCAGTTACATCCCTTGCTTGTCTTTGACCACATGCTATTTTTCCCGTTACGTCTATTAAGAAGGTATTCTTTGATTTGTTTTCATCCTGAGGCTATAAAATAGTCTTTCTATAAAATAGGCTGTCTGGTCTAGTCTTAGTAAATTCACAAGTTATAAAAAGGATTTATGAACTCTGAGATTTTCAGAGCTTACGCAGAAATGTAAGTGATTTCTTTTCCAGGCAACCTGTACCGCTGCTAATTTTATTGAAGATTTTCATGATGATGCCTATGGTGACGGTTTAAAAAATAAAAAGGCTTAAGTAAAACGTATAAGTGGGAGGAAAAAAATTGTGACAAAATGTATGCTGCAATTCAATCGCATATGCAATATGAAATGCACCATTTTGTTTTGTAAGAGATGCTCTTCTTCCCGAAAGAAAAGCCTGCTACATAATGTGCTGGTACCAAAGACCAACTGGCTTGTGGTATAATTATGTTCAATGGAGGAACCACTCCAGGAGTTCAGGTTGCTGCTGTGAGCTGAAAGCATGTGGTGGCCTTTGCTTTGTTCTGCTAGGGACTGGCTTCTCTTTCACAAAATAATCATATATATTGTACCACAATTTGTCACTGCAGATATCTCATGAAGCAAAGAGCTGAGATACTACCCCAGCAGAATTCCGTTAGATATATTTTTAGAAATAAAGCTGGTCCTTTTAACCTAGTCCGTGTGTATTTTGCTTCATTTTTTTCTTCATTCTTCCCTTTCATGTGAAGAAACCAACCACCCCTCCAAATTCATGCGCATGCATCTAAATTAATGTGTTGTGTTCTTTTAAAATATTTTCAAACAGTATACTTTGGCAAGATAAAAATGCTTTTTTTTTTCCCTGAACTAATGTATACTTACATTCCCAAATCTGTTAGCTTCTGGTCAAATATTAGGTACTCTTAAATATTCTGCCTTGTATAAAGTATTACTTTTTAAATGGTTTACCTTCTAAACTCGGAAAAAAAAAAATTCTAATCTACACTATTTCTGTACTGTATTGCTTTATTCATCGTCTTCTAGCTATTTGCCAAGATTCAGTGGCTCGGTTCTGCTGTTAGTGTAACATATTTCTGTAGGTTGGAGTAGGTTGGAGTTATAAAAATCTGTATTATGACATTTGTGAAATCTTGGATTACTTTCCAGTTAAGCCATGTTGGTGTATCTTACATATGCACAAAAAGGGACTAAGTGGAAGAAATGGAGCAGCTAAAATGCCTACCTTTTTCTTCAATGAAAATGAAAAAATGAGGTGAAGAAATGTAAATGTAAAATGTAAAATATATCAACATGAATCTGGGAGAAAAGGGTATGCTTGAAATCTCAGCCGTACTGAAGAAAGTTGGGAGTCTGCAATCAACTTCAGTGAGGTTGTGGTTTAACCCACTGTATATAATGCGCAATCAATGCTTTCTTCTTTGCAAAGAGACATGCTCGCATTTCCTAATGAAAATCAGGTTCTGACAGTTCAAATGTGGTTTAAGTGGTGCAATGCCTGAAATTTAATGGATTACATTTTACTAATGATTAAACAAGGCAATTTTTACTTTACTTGTCCATATGCATTTTTAATGATCACGCAGGCATCTATAATTTCCCGGAAAAAGGAAGCCAAGGCAGAAGAACTTCAGGCTGCCAAGGAAGAGATGTCCAGCACTGAAAGGCAGATGCTACAGAAGACCAATCAGGCCCATGAGTTAGAAGGCTCTGAAGTTCTGAAAGGGGATGAGGTATGCAACATAACAGTGGATATAAGGAAGAGGAAATTTGTAAGAGGGGGATCAATTTTTGTTAACTCTCAGTTTCCTTTTAACTTACATTGCAATAACTGCTTCCACAGTGTCTTATCCATTTTTATAGTATGTTGTCAAACTACATGGCCTCCGCATTGCAACAGATTGGCCTCTGTTTTTTTTAACACACATTTTTTGTCATCGAATTCCAAAATTAACATATTTGAAGACTTTTTTTTTTTTTATGTGCAGATAGTACAATGCTGTCCGGTGCTTTCAAAAGCTTTCCAATATTTATACTGCAGCGGTGCTTGATTTGTAGCTATTTTCAAATTATTGATTTCATATTCATATTGTACCTAATAGACTGAAAGGTCTATGAGGACTTAATGTTGGGCTGTCTTAACATTCCAGACTCTGAGTCAAAATAATGTCAATATCATCACAATGGTACGACGGTAAATAACTAATTATAAAAGTCAACAAAACTAATGAAGGGATTAGGAGTTCAAGTGATAAGTCATGTAGATTAATTTTATTATTTGATGTATAATAAAAATTTGCGTTACTATTTGTTCTCTATATGATATATGATCATAAAGCATAATTCAGCAATTACCAGAAATGCAGTCAGTCCTGTTGTATTTATTACCCACAAAAGTTTTTACTTCAGAAGAAATTTCCCAGACCCTTCTGAAGTTTATCTGCAATACAGACTTTGACTAGCACAATCAGCGTAGCTCAGGCAAAGTTATATTTGACGCTGTATTTATCAAAGCAGCTTTTTCTTCTTCAAAAGTTTGCATAGAATACAGCTGCTGCAGCTGGGTAGTGGTTTGTCAGCAAAATGAATTGACTTTTCTTAAGACAATAATTTTTCTCAGCTTGGAAAAAGCCTGCTAAGTGTACTTACGGGCAGAATCACTAAAGCAAAGAGTATTTTAGCTGCATCATTCTCTGAATTAATATATTTTTTCATTCCCTCCATATTGCGTTAATTTGCACTGCCATCATTTATCAAGAGTAACACTCTCCGCTTTCTTTTTCTTTGTCTGTTTCTGTACTTTTTTTACATACTACTCAATACAGGGAACGCCCTTTGTAGAAGGAACTCCCTTCCTGATCCCATAGGATGTGCCTGCTCCACAAAAATCAGTTTTCTTTTAAAGGAGTTTTAAAGAGTGAATGAAGCATGGAAACGTGTATGTGTACACTCATGCATAAAGGCTTCCTATGTAATACGTAATCCATGCATAGTTCACTTGTGCCTTCTTGCCTTTCTCCACTTCTGTAAATCAAGATGAAAACTACAGGTGGAAGCAAAGGCACAGAGACTTTGAAGAATTAAGATGTTGATTTCTCTTACCATAACATACTACACACATTCCATAGGTGTTCCATAGGTAGCAATAATAAGACGACCACTGTATTAGATTTCTCTCCACCACAAGGTTTTCAACCTCAGTGGGCATGTTGCTAAAGTCTTTGACAACTTTTTAAGTAAAAATAAAAACAGAAAGCAGACAATCTGTGTTTCATGACATGTGATGGGAAAGAAGCGTTTAATTAATCAACAAGAATACATTACCAAGACAGCAACATATGTTTTACATTATCTGTAAATGCACTGTAAGGTAAGAAATAATTCATGTTGTGCCTGTTCTTGAGGGGGACAACATAATCTGATCCATAGTAATTCAAGGAGAGCAAGGTAGGAAGGAAACGTGGTTACAGAACCTCGTAAGAGGCTTAATAATGAAAAATTCAAGTTAATTGTCTTACACAAGGAAGAGGCTCAAGACAGAAAAAAGACCTGTTTTGAACATAACCTGCATTCCTTTTGTTAAAGTATGTTCTGCTTTTAACTTTTAAAATCTTTTCAAGTCTTCATTTTGAGGAGTGAAGAACAAATGACTGAGCACTTTGGACAAAACCATCAGCTTAAAATAAGAAGTGTTTGTCTTTTCATAAGAAGCATTTCCTATTTTTCTGCACATTGGCCCAAGGAAGCCAGTATTAGACAATCCGTGTCCTGTTCTTGTTTATTACTTCATTAGGTATACTGTAGTGGTACTCACGGGCACCAGTGTAAAGCAGTAAAAAGAGTGTTTCCTATGGCTAAAAACTAGGAAGGGATTTGAATTCTTGATGATTTTGATAGCTTCTTTTTCAAAGGTCGCAGTTTCCTCATCTGGAAAATGGAGATAGTGATATTTAATTCTTTTGTAAATGTCTGCTGCCAAAAATGCTGCATAGGACCTTGGTACTAGAGTCTTCGTATCTCCTTAAAGTACATTGCAAGCACATATTATATAAACAGTCCTGCTTCAGAGTCTAGGTTGTGAGAAGACAGGACTGATAGATGAGACAGATAAGTTGGCAGGGAAGAGGTGATGAACCAAAAGTGAAGTGAACAGTTTATCTCTCATCAGTAAAAGTCTCGGTTCATCACTCACCAGACAACCTTTTGCTATAGATTTGTTTCTGATATGTTACGCTTTTAAATTTGTATTTTCTGATTCAGTGCTCTGTTACTCCAGCTTTGAGCCAATACCGAAGGAAATCTTGATTAATGTAGTAGTGGTGAGTCACTGTTGCAATACAGACGTTCAGTGGGGACAGAAAGAGGTTGTACATTCGACCTTCACTTTGTACTCTCTGACAACCGAGAGCTTCCTTATGCTTTCTTGTTGCAGTCACACACATTTTACATTTAGTTCCTCCATTTTCAAAGGGGAAGAAAGAGGGGTTTTTAACAAATAGTTTTGCTGTCTTCAGTTTAAAACGGGCTTTTAATCCTGCCACGTTTAACCTATCTAAATGCTACAGTTAAATCAAAGAATTATTTTTCTCCTATACCCAGTATTTCTCATCTTCTCTTTGTCTCACTTTGCTGTATCCTCTTACATCATGGCACTCACAAGACTTGGCAATCGAAGAATCAGTGCCTTCCTAGCTTGTGCTCCCATAGCAGTATTTGGATCTTCATTTGAGGTCTTCTTAGCACTTCATTCACTAAAAGGTCAATCCTGGCTTATGTTTTTAGGTGCTGGTGTTTTGCTTTCTTCTGTAATCATAAAAAGGAATGTTACAGCATTCCACTTGGTTGGAGAGGTTGTACAGCTAGACAGAACTTAGAAGAAACAGCAGGGAATAACCAGTTCATTTACATCAAGCACAAAAAGGTAGGAATAAATTGTCTGCTTCAGGGATTATGAAGTCTTTGTAATACTTCAAACAAAGTACAATGAGCATGGGGCAAAGTTGGCAGGCTCCTAGCTGCAGCTGTCAGATCCTGAAAATTAGGGAATCAAATGTTGACACTTAGAAGGCTAGATGGTTCAATTACAAGTGATCCTAGGTAAAGCTGTGATATTTTTAGCTCTTTACACAATGCATTGTACTTTTCAGAGTTCAGCATAGGGCCCCAAGAACCTAGACTTTCCCAAGGTATCAGAATAGAATAGAATCATAGCTGTGCTTAGCTACAGCAGTTGAAATGAATATGTTTTTGCGAATGCGACATAGAAAGTCCTATCAGTTTGTTAACAGATATGCGAGGCTTGCCTATTCATTTACATAAGGATTTTAATTTTTTTCATACAAACGCTCATCCGTGCCTACCTGCCCCCTGGTAAAACAATATAAAGAACGTTTCAATTTGCGAACAGAGAAAACAGTCAGTCTTGGACCATAGATCTTGTCACTTTTCCTCTAAAACTGTCGGGTCCATCTGAATCCACCAGCAACAGTTATCTAGGTCCAAACTAGGTGGAGGGATTTTTAAGAGAGTAGCTATAGAGGAGCTCACGACTCGAACATTAAATGGCTTAAGCCAGGACCCAGAATATATTATCCTATCACTTCTGCCATCTTTCTCTTTTCACTAAGGTTCTAGGTACAGTTATATTTCTGTCAAAGGCTCCTTACACATGAAAATAGGAGAGTAGCTGGTAGTCAAGTTGTGAGAACAAAAGCAGCAAATCTGTAGGATTCCTACAGAAGCCAGAAGCTTTTTGCTGTAAGAAGTTAACCGTCATTTAAGCCAAATGTATGCAGTGATTCAGACAGATCTGAACTGAATTGAATGCTCTTTCAGCACCCACTGGCATGAATAAATCATGAATTTTATTGATCTGTGCATTTTCAGTGATAACTGAAAATGGTTTTTCATTAAAAATATTCTGATTGATCCAAATTATTAGTAATGGCTACTTTAATACTTCTTTTCTGACCAGAAGCAAGCACTCCTAGAAGAGATATCCTACTTAATGCTAATGAAGAATTTTCCTGATTGATCTATCTAATGAGTAGGCTGTAGGATACTTTCATTTTAATAGATTGAGGTAATACTGCTCGTATCTTTTAGAATTTTGTCCTTCTCTGTATGAGTTATTAACTATATCCAACAGTGGCTGTACTAGCTTAAATTTAGAGCCTCTTAGGAAAAAATACTGAAGATCTGTCATGATCAGGAACTTTTCCTGACTGAATTTTAATACTTTGGACAGTCTGTATCCCGTTAATTGGTCTAGTTAGAAAATTAAAACATCTGTTCCTCAATTCTTAATAAAAATAGAGAGTCAGCTAAGATTTTCTGTGATTATTGTGCTTATGCAAATAATTTTATTAACAAAACTGTTTATTTGGAACCTTGTTTAGATGATGCATTCAGAAAGAAATCTTTTTTTTTTTTTTACAATTAATACTTTATCTTCTGTAGTACTTTGGTATGAAGAATATTTTGCTTACTAGAACACAATGAAATTGATAGAGTAATCCAGAAAATACTTTTTTAAAGATCTGACTCGAAAGTGAGGGATTAATCTGGGATTTGTTCTTTTCTGAAAACAAACTTATCCATTTTCTCCTTTAATGATAATCTTGGAATAAGAACCTTGTGAAAACTTAACATGGGGCAAATGTTAGTTTTAAGGAGACGAAATGATGGGCTTATAGCGAAAGCGTTAAGACTAAGCATTAAAGGAGCTGGGCTTTGATCCCAATTCAGCAATGCACTGAAGCATGTGGTCAACACGCTTATGTTCTTTCCTGGAGGGGGGTAACCTGCCAGACTCTGTCTGGTCCTGGAGAAGCCATTTTAATAGCCGTGATTCGATTTTGTTGTATTTAGAATTGTCATAATACTTAATTACTTCACAAAAGTGTGGTAAGACTTAATCTGTTGATAGCAATGACTTTCAGATTGTAGTAAGTGGAGAAGCATAAAGTACCAGCATTGCTGGATTCTTTCAATAAAAACAGAACATAATACAGGAAATCTGCCCAGGGATGGTAGATACCTGCATGCTGCAGGACATTATATGAGAGATCAACGTCCTGTTTTCATTCACTCTATTTCATAATCTAGATTCCACGCTTGTTATGTTACAGTCACCCATAAAAATAGCCAAGTGAAAAAGCATAATCTTTCTTTGCTTTCATTTGGATAGTTTTTATATCTCAGGGGGCTCCGACTCGGCTAGCAAACATGGGTCTCCAGGCATGTTTACTTTGACTGCTAACTCAGTGCCAGCATTTGGTTCTTGTCCAGTCATTTAATCTTTGAAGCTTAAATAACTATTTGTGTTAAGTTGCTTGAGAAAGAAAAGCTTACTCGTGGACATAGCCTTGAATGGTACATCACTGCGGGCGCTGACAGATCCATGGGAATTCTGTAGGTTGAGCCTGCTGAGTTTCTACGCAGGGAGCAGTTGACCTGGTCTATGGGAAAACGCTGCTGCTCAAAAATGGATTCCTTTTCATTAGTTAACTTTAAAGTGATATGGCTAGACAATGTTATTCTTTTGTGAACTATTCAAATTATTTAAAAGACCTTTTACAATGTTTTATGGCATTTTAAGGGCTTGATTTTTCATTCACATATAGATGGGAGCATGAGACATATAAAGCTTCAGAAGTAATGCTTACACAAATGAAAGCACTGGTATTTTACAAGAAGCTTATTTTTAATTTTTGGAACCCTACAGAATGATTCTCAGCTTTTAGGCTGAAGAAACCTCATTTTGCTGGAAGATCCCTACAAGCTGCTGATTTAAGTGGAGTCAAATCTAATAACTCCAGCTCTGAATTTGGCCCTGGATCTAAAGAAGCCTTCAGTTAGTGAGATTTTGAGGGGCTAATCTCTGCTGCGTTTGGAGTAGATGAAGTCTTTTGAAAATTCTGCCAAACTATTGATTGATTTTCTACAGCTATTATCATTTTGCTTCTGTTGTTTATATCTTGTTTTACCTTGTTTGCTGTAATAAAAGCTACGTGAAAGGTTAAGTTTGCTTTTAAAAAGCCAGAGATTGCGATAAAAGATAGACATCCATCTCCTAAAATGAGTAGGTTTCGCTTGTCAATGTGAGCAACTTGTAGTTCGTTTTGGATGAAATTTTTATTATACAGCCCTAACTTAATCAACTAATAATAGAACATTGCTGGAATCAGTTCTTTAATCAACAAGATCCTTTGACTTCCATTGTAAAATACATTATGCTTTGAATATTGAATATGCAAATACTCTAACTCCCACTCGAGCTATTTTCAAGACCTTAGAAGTAGCTATAGAAGTGAAGAGAATAATAGTTTGCTTTTCATCATGGGATAAACTGACAGAAAATCGTTCAGATTTGATAGCTGTATGTGGTCACATATTAAGTAAGTTTAATCCTTTACATCATTCTTTACTATATTCCACTGGTCAAATGAAATATCTCTGGAACTACTCGATCAAGACAGATGACTCTGCTTCCCTTACATTTTCCTCAGTTAGTTGGAGAGATTGTATTTATACTTTTATAATCTCTTGAAAATCACAGAAAACTTGGTATTGTCCAAGCAATAAAAAAAAAGTCTTTTGTATTAACTAAGAGGATATGCTTGAGTTTGCTATGAAAAATAATTAACTCTTGTAATACTATATTAAGTGTGTCAATAATATAACAAAGACAGTATGACTGTAACAGAACTGCCTCCGCTGTGCAGTGCCGTGGCTTAGGTGACCTTGTCTATCCTTGTCCTAGGTAGTACGCACCATGTAAAATGGTATTCCAAAGCCACACATAGTCCAATCTGCATAGAGCACATTGAGTAATTTGTGGGTTTGTTCTTTCACCAAAAACGTTTATAGCTTTTGGCTTTAAAAATAGTTCTGGAGCATAGCAAGAGAGAAGCAGCTTTGGCCTAGATATTGCACAGGATGGCAGATGAACAGGGTTGATTTCATTTTGGGCATGTTGCCCAGGACACTTTTTATAGAACATACAGTTACTCTGGGGGTTCTTAGGCTGTGGTCACATTGGTTTTTTGGATTTATTCTTTAGAAGGGAGAGGCATAATTTTGCAAAAAGAAAAATTAATGTAAATTTCAAAATCTAAGTTCTTTTATGTTTGAGTTTTAAACTTCTATCAGTGGTAGTGGGACTCCCATTTTCTCCTTGGGGCTGCCTGTTTTATGCTCACTCTGCACATGCTGAACCCCTCCTCGTCAAGGAACGTTCTGAAGCCTGTTCTTACATCATTTACTCTTAATAAATTTTATTTGCTTTCCATCTCTGCATCTGAATGCATTTTTGAGCTGTGACTGGCATTTGCCTCACAGCTCTCACGTAGAAGATAAGAATAAGAGCTAAGCCTGTTGGACAGATGGAAAACATTAAGGCAAAGAAAAATATTACATGTTTGTTTCAACACCTGATATTTCATGTGTGTTACAAATTGAGCACACACGGATTCATATGTAAATTAGCTAAAGCTGTTGATCTGTAAGGATATGTATTATTTTGCTTAGTATTTAATAAAAATATAAATTCTCCATTACTTTAGATTTTGAGTGAAATATTTATTGCATTTCTCTGCTTCTATGCAGGGACTCTGCTTTTTTCCTGTTTTTAAAAACTTAGCCAGTGATATCATTTAGGTCTGCAAGAGTCAAGGGAAGAGAACAACAAATTTTAACTATTGTGAACTAGCATTTAAAAACATTTTTTCCCATGCCCTCTTCTCTTCCAATCTTTCTGCACTTTCTTATCATGTTTCTTGGTCTGCAGAGCTCTTTGGGGCTCCACACTGCTGATCTGGTGCTCTGTTGCAAGTGCAAATTACTATTACATGAACTTTTTTATTATCCGTGATTCTCACAACATTTTGCAAAGAGTAATTACTTTTCCAACTGTCAAATGGTGGTGAGCAGACCCAAATGATCTCACTATTGCAAATGAGTGAGCTGGAACAGAAAGCAATAGAGCTGGTTTTCTTGATCTCACTCAGTGAACAAATGCAGAGCTGAAAATAAATAGGCTCTGGGAATCCTGAATTCCAGTCCTCTATTCTAAACACTTAATCTTCAATATGCAGTCCAAATGGATAATTACATTTTATATGGCAACAGTCTGTGATAAGGCCCTTTTTTGCTTTAAGTTAAATGATACTTCTATTCTCTCTCATTCCAGTTTAAACACTATGTTAATAAGCTCCGGAGCAAAAACACATTTTATAAAAAGAAGCGACTGGAAATAGCAGAAATTACAGCTGAGTATGGTATCCTCCAGAGGACAGAAGAACTTCTAAAGCAGCGCCATGAGGCTATTCAGCAGCAGTTGGTAATACAAGCATTTACTGCTTCCACAGTCCATCACCCTTGCTTCCCTCGTAACAGCTATATAATAAGATGGATGTTGTTTTGTTAGTTTTTAATGTATATCATCCTCAGCTCTCTTGCTGTCATTAGTAAAAGAGTCATTAGGGTATAAAATTTATTTTTGTTTGTTGACTGTGCTAAGCTGCTGTACTTTATGTTCAGCAACTGTTTCTTCCAGGCAGTCATGACTGTTCTGCCATTTCTTTTTAGACTGAGGGGCCTGACCCTGCTGTTTAAAGTCAATGGTAAATCTTCGCTAACTCCAGTCAGAGCAAGGCTGGATTCTTAAATTAGTTTTTGGTATCCACATACATAGTAAGGGCTTTGAAAATTATCAACAGCAAGTAGGCTTCAAGTTACTGCTGCAAAATACACAAGAACAGTATTTAAAAAAAGAGCGAGCAGGAAGGAAACATTCTAACCCCAGAATATTTAGAAGAAAATGCATTTCACAGTAAGTGAAAGATTTAAAATGGGATGAATGCTTTTTCTAAGCCAGAACAGCAGGAGAAGGATTTCTGCTATGCATAACTGTAAGCGTTCAAGGAATATACACGCATCCCAAATGCAAACAGATTCCCTTTTTAGTTCACAAAAATCTACTGCTGTAGTATTTTCTTCTAATACCAGTATTTCTGTTATCAGAATATTTTGGTTTTACTTACCTTATATCTTTTTGTTATGTGTACATATTTTGCATTTTTAAACATAAAACCCTTTTCTAGCCCTGGGCACAATGCCCTGTCAAACAACACACCGCTCTTAAAGTCTACAAAATGCTCCCATCATGGTAGCAGTAGCTATTAGTGGAGACAAATCTTTTCTTAACCATATGGTTGTAAAATGTATCCATTTTTGAGGATAATGGACTTGGAGTTCATAGATACATGGCGCTTTTAAGACCAAATGTTTTACTTTTTAACAAATTGTGGATGCGTTAATCAAGACTTAGCTTTCAGATTACAGAAAATACCCTCCTGACATACTTCATGAGCAAGCATTGCTAAAGACCATTACATCAACATATAATTAAAAGTTGATGTGATGTAATGCTAGAATTTGGTAAGTTGGTATTAGTATTACTGTAATGAATACAATACTTACTTAGTTTTGCTTGACAGTTGTTTAAAAAATAATTAGCTACATCTTCAGATTAAGCATCTGGATTTTACATATTGAACTTCTTGAGAGCCTGACCTAAAACCCACTTTACTTTGTGGAAACTTTCTGTTAATTTCATTGGGCACTGGATGACCAAATAGTGTATTTACAGAAAGTTGTTATTATCCTACTATACAGGCACTAGATAAAAAGTTAGTTGTTATGGCAGCTAGACTATTAATCACTTTTAAAATAAATTGATTATAGTACTTACCTTTTCCACTTTCTTACAATATTTTGGCTCTGTGAAGGAATTTGCTATGTTAATTGATTAATGGACTCGCATTCAGCATTTATTTTTTGTATCTACAGCAAGCTATTGAAGACAAGAAAGGTATTTCTGGATATAGTTACACCCAGGAGGAGCTGGAAAGAGTATCTGCAGTAAAGAGTGAAATGGATGAAATGAAAGGCCGGACACTAGATAACATGTCTGAAATGGTGATTTTTGTCTTAAACTGTTGTATTTCCTCAATCAGAATATCTGGTTCCTCAGCATATAAAACCAAGTGCAATATTTTTGTTTGGGTTTTTAATTTTCTTTTAATCTATGTTTAGATATATATAAAAATATTTTCAAACAGTATACATCTCCAAAGGTAATCTTGAAAAAGTTTACTAAAATGAGCGTTTCTTTTAATGTATGAAGAAGAAATTTAGAATTATTAAAAAAAAAAATCCTACTTTCCTCCCCTTTAGAAGCATTAGGGATATGAAGTCTTGTCGTCTTTGATTTTTGATGACTTTGTGATTTCAGAAGTGGTTTCATATTTGCGCATTATTTGAAAGAGATGAATAGTTTGAATCTTTAACAGAATATTCTTCTAAAATATTTGTAAATCACTGGAGTTAAGCATTTGTTAAAAAAATACTTAATATGCCTAAAAAGCTAAATACCTTGTCTTGTTCTCTATAGCCTAATTTTCAATTGCCCCTAGATCTGTCGTGTTTTAATTCAACTTCCCACATAGCTATAGAAGCAAGAGAGAACTTGAATTTCTAATTTGAAAATATTATAAAAGAGCAAAAAGCAAAATAGCAGTCTTTGAAATCATTACGGCACTTTTCAAATAAAGTGGTATAATTAAAACAGAATGACTCTCAAATAGAAAGCTGGATCGAATTTGAATTTTCAGGATAAATATTTTAAAGCGACTCCATTTTAGCCTTTTCAAACTTTAACCTATGCAGGCAGGTTGGTTTGTTTGTTCGTTTTCGTAAGGATTTCTTCCTTTCTCTCAGTCCACCTCTATGCAACTCCTTCATTTTCCCCTACTCCTTAAGCTCTTCAGGTGTCTGGCACATAGGCTGTCTTCTGGACTTCTCTGTGATGTTCTCTGTTGAAACAACAGGAGCAGGATTTGTCTCATTTGTGGTAATGACCCCACTGCAAGAAGGGCTCTTTCCCTTTGTTAATTAGGCCTGAACTTATGTTATATTATTTATAGTTCGGTCTTCATCGCACATTTTTTCTCTCCATATTTTGGTTTTCTTCTCTTCATTTTCACATTCCTAATTATATAAATGTACTATTAGTATCATATTGTTAATGTATGTTATTTTGTCCCTCCATCAGGTAAAAAAACTGAATACTATGGTGGCAGAGAAGAAGGCTAGCCTAGCTCCTGTTATCAAAGAACTGAGACAGTTGCGGCAAAAGTGCCAAGTTAGTAGAAACACTCTCCCTTTCTGTGTAAATAAAGTCAGAATCACAAATAAGGTTAATTTACAGATCTCTGTAGTGCTGTACAAGGACATAATCAACTCTGAAGGAAAGCTGAAAATAGCAGAATGGGTCAACAGTGGTTTGCAACAGGCAACATGTTAAAGACTGGAATTCATAAAAGCTGACAGTGCAGGCACAAAATCGTGCTGAAAATTTTGTCCTTTATTTTAAAAAATTACTACTCCAAGGGAAAATTTAAAAAATCATGGTTCAAAACCATAGGAAAGTTAGTTTTCAAATTGGTTTCAAAGCTTTTTCTGCATCTCAGCACTAATGATCTCAACAAACACTTTCCTTTTTAAATGGATTGCAAATAATGTCTCATCCAAATAGTTGAATACATTGATCTAAGTCCTATATTTGTCTATAGGAATGACAGATTTATCCATTTGTTTTCAGAATTTTATAGAGAGCTGAAAAAAAAGTCATTCAGGTCCACAGCTGCTGTAAGTTGGCTCGTTGCCACAGAAGTAAATAGAGCTGTCCATTTATCTATCAACTGAATTTCCAGAGAACTTACTTTTAATGATTCTATTAAAAGTGTCAGCAAATGAAATCCAGCTAAGGCGTTTGTTGTGTACAATTAGGAGGCTGGCTTTTCATAGGTAGCAAGTATATTAATCCTTTCTCAATCTCTATTTTTGTAATTATTTTTCCTTTCTTCTTGCAAACATTGCCCTGTTAACCTACCTCATTAAAGCTATGGATGTGGCTGTAACGAGGAAATTTGCATGCTATGTTGTGGTGTATACAGCTGATCCTCCAGTATGCAAGTGGAGGCTAGTGGCTTCCCCGTGTGTAATAATACCCATGCGCCTGCTAGGTTTATGTAAGTGTCTGTGAGTGTGCCAATAGCCGAGGTTGATGTGTGAGACCGACAAGAACACAGTCTGCCTGAATGTCACATGTCAGTCAGTTGAAGATTTCATTTATGAACCCTTTTGCCCTTTTCACATAAGGAATTAACTCAAGAATGTGATGAAAAAAAAATCCAATATGACAGTTGTGCAGCAGGGTTAGAGAGCAATCGCTCGACGCTGGAACAGGTAAGATGGTGGCTTGTTCATGCATATTAATAAATGCTGTGCAACGTGTTATTCACTATGGTACAATATTTTCCCTGCCTTCCCTCTGGATATGGAAAGTACAAATCCACTTCAGGTCGAAGTTAGTCAATGGTGATCCACAACTATGCAAATCATGCCTGAAGCTGCTGTGGACTAGCTACAGTCACACACATCTCCTGTTCTGAATAGCAACAAATGAACTTGTGGTACATCAGTCCATCCACCGATGTCCAGCTTTGATTAGCAAGGATATTGTAAAAGAAGATACATCTGCCAGAAATCCTGCTGACCCAGATAGTATCTGTTAGGAAAGAATTTGACCATAAAATAAGGACTAATTTATCAAGACAAATCTTTATATGGATTTAGCAGATTCATTAAATTAGCAACCAATCTGATGGATAATTAATGTACTGAAATTGATGGCAAAGATACTTCATTAAATGTGACTGTCTTGCATTCTTGCATACAACAGGTTTTTTTTTAAATACAATCATATAGGTATATCTAAGAGCTTGTGTGTATGTAGTTTATGCATTGCTTGAACTATAGCACTTTTAGGAAGGAAGGTACCTAAACCACCGCAATCCTTTAAGGTGGGACAGACACACCAATATTAATATGTTTATATGACTCTGCTTTATCTCGCTAGGTCACCTCCTGTGAGGCCCTTGTCTGAGCTTGATTTTTCAAGGGCTTGCCCACATAAGGGATATATTTCAAAATAAAAAAGGCGTACATTTAAAGTGTGGGTGGATATATAGATAATTCTTTTCCTTCGCTAAAAGTACCTTTGTATGGCTTAATCCAAGCAAAATAAAAGAATCCACAGATGTACCTAATATGAAGTAGACCTTCCATAAGAACTATTTTACAATAGCAATCAAGGCTTTTTTTCTTGGCAGACAAACCTTAGTCATTTTCTAACACACGATGAGAATCACATCCACTGATTAAGCTGGACATGACTGTCAGCAAACTCTTGCAGTTGAACAGTAGAATTCAGTTTTCCAGCTGATGGTCTGAAAATCACATGGTGACAGAGCTTTGGAGTTGACAACTGCTGTGTGACCTGGAGTACATGAATTCCATTTGGATTATTAGGTTTTTTTGGTATGGACCAGTTAGAGATGGGACTACCCTACTATCTCCATACTCCTCAACATAATTATTGATTGCTAATTAACATACTATTAACATGTCTGTAGCTTCTAACATACATTTTGCAGATGTGTTCCAGGAAATTCTTACTCACAACTGTATTTAGGACTTAAGACGTGCTTAGGAACAAGTGTCTTCAGCACTTGTGAAGTGTCTGTTAGAAGTCAGTCATATTAATAAACACCTATTAAAAATCATTTAGCATCTCTAACTGTGACTGAAACTGCAAATCTAAAAAAATCAATTGTCTTTCACTTTATAATTTGGGCTTTACAGAAGTCTCTTTTATAAACATTTAAGAAATTATCAATTCAGTATTATGCCTGTTTCTATTACGGACTCTCATGGTTTATGTAGCAACACAGGTCATCTCTGTGGACTTTCAGTTATGATGTCCTTTGAAATCTTATTCTTGTACTACAGGAAGTGAAAGGACTTCTTGAGGAGTGTGTTCAGGAAGAAAGCAACTACCGTTATATTAACTGCATGAAAAGGGTAAGATCACAAGAGGGACCAAATGGTTCATTGTGAAATGAAATATGAATGATGATATATACATTTGTAAAAATTATGTATTTCTTTATAGAATCTAGAAATACAGCTGCAGCGTGCTAAAGAAGAAATGAAGGCATATGTCTCCCCAGACCCACAGGAGAGACGAAAGGCAATTCGGTTAGTATATTAACGTGTTTCCTTTGTGTTAACTTGAGGATATTCGTAAACTGAGGTTGAAGTTAGGAATTTTCTCACTGGCATTTGAACTGGAGGAGTTCACCTGATAAATTTAGAAGCGCTATAATAATCTAAAAATAAGCATCTCGAATTCCAGTATATACTGCTGTAAACCTACGAGTTCTCTCAGACATACCAAAAGATTTTCCCTTCCTGCTGGAGATTATAGGCCCCAGATAGTGGTTTTAACTTGCAGCCCCTGTTGGCACAAGCTCAGAGAAGCTGTGCTTCAGCTAGGTCCTGCAGGAAGTGTGGCTCTACCAGACATAACGCCTCTGCCAGGTTTCCTCCTGAGACTCCAGGGTGCAGGAGTAGAAGGTCTACCACCTCTCAGGGAGCAACCATATGCTGCCCTCAGATTCTGGCCATTTCTTGCAAATCTTCTACTCTTCTTTCAGGTGTAAGAGCTGTCCCCATCACTGGTACAGGAATGGAGGACTGCATATACTCATCCTAAATGGACTTTGTTTTGCTCCTATTTGCAGTTCTTACTGGAGGTAGAATGAATACTGTTCTGCACCATCACACTACCCTTCATCTTTACACTCAATTTAATTTACTCCAATATAAAGACAGTTGCTTCATCCTGTGAGTTTTCTCAGGACACCTTGCCTTTGCCTGGTAGGGAGAGAAGCAGAAAAGGTTATGAATTGAGCTGATGATTTTTTTTTTTGTGTAGTTTTCCATTTTAAATGATGCAGTCCTGCCAAAGATTGAAATGTTTTCTGAGAATGAGATATTTTGGATTAATTATCTGTGCTAAGAAGTCTAAACGTTACCATGTCATATAGATTTTTTTGCACTTTACTGCATACTAAATATTTTTGTAAAAGTATGCAGTTTAAAATTTTGTATATCTTCAATCTTTTAATACAATATAAAAGTTGAAACAAAATTCAGGCAATGAAGTCAACAAGCTGGTTCAGCCCCATCAAAATTAAACATCGGGAAAATCCAAAACAAAACATGTATAACTTTCATTTGGTAAAAGTGTCAAAATTTTATTCTGTTTTTTATTCTTCATAATTACTTTTTCAAAATTCCAGAATTTTGCATGAAATAGAAATTCCGTTTTCCAGCTAGTTTTATCTTTGACCCCCAAAAAATTTCTTCCTAGCTGTCAACAAAATAAACAAGCTTAAATTGTTGTCACTAGTTTTACGAAGTGGTCTTTGGCTTTCACACCATAGTATTTCTCAGTCATGAAAATATTTATCAAAACAGTAGTTTCAAAATTCATGTTTGCTGGGTTTGATCAAGGGTCTTTTTGTTTAATTTTTTAATGAATGGAATGAGTGAAAAACACTCTGATGTTTTGAAAGTAGGATTGGGTCTCCTTAAAGGTGTAGTCATTACTGTACCAAGCAATCTCCACAGAGTATATAATTTTTAGTTCAGAGCAGAGGGGGCATCAGCTCTGCCTTGTACCTCTCCATCTCACAGTCTGCATCAATCAGCATTCCTACAGTTTGCTTTATTGCTTAGGCTTTAAAAAGCCACAGCAATATAGTTCCTTGATGTGAGGCCTTTTCTTAGATTTCTGCATTTGTATTTCAGAGACAGGACAGATTGTTGCTTGAGCTCTGTGTAATCTGTCACGTCAGAGCTGTGGTTCATGTACAGTCTTCTGTACAATGTGCCAAAATGCTTCACAGAATTGTCCCATTCACAAAACGATTTAAAAACATGACTGAGTGGCAAAGCAAAGATAGAACTGCTTAATTAATAATTAATAATCATTCTACCTGCCATTTGAAAGCTTCAGACCATCCAACAGGCTGACATCACAATGGGAAAAGAGAACCAGTAGTTGTCTGTCACTTCTCAAAGGAGATGGAAGAATAAATTAATTTCCCAGGATATCTGTCCTCTTAGGACTTTTTACCTTTCAGAATAATTTCTGGACCTTTCTGTTGCAGTGGTGACAATGAGGGAAGCACCGTTAGTTGGTAGTATACGTTATCAAATGTCATTCAGTATCACCAGAGGCAATTTCTTCACTCATTGTGGAGTGAAAAACAGCAGTAATTGACCACTAAGATTTTATGGGCTCTGGAATGGGGCCATTGACAGGGATAGCGACGTGTCAAACTGAGTGAGAAAACTCCAGGGATTCCCTCAGGAGACACTGAGAGATGAGGTCTTCTTCCTCCTTCAGATCCTTCATGAACTAGAAGTTGTCCCGATGCACCTTGCACTGGTACCGGTGGAGCTGCATCTCCTGCGGTTCTAGACCGTAAGGCAGAGGTCACTAGGAAATGAAGGGCTAGATTGATATCCATCACAGAGACCTTCTGCAAGGATCTGAGGCATGAAAATGTTTAAACACTATGTAGCAAACAATGTAGGAAAAATAAGAGTAAGAAAAGAATCAAAACTACTAATGTTAAGGTGGGAGAAGAAAAGGACGAGGAGATAGAGTGTGAGTGGAGGCTAAGAGGCCTCTTATTCCATCTCACAAAATAATGGAAGGCTGTAGGAAATAAAAGATTTGTCTAATGAAAGACAATGAAACAGCAAAATTAAGCAGAAGGATGAAAAGAGAAGTGGCTGTGAGAAAAATGTTAGTGATGATGTGAATATTCATTAGTATGAAAGGCAAGACAGCTCAGCCAAGCAGCTGAGAGGAAATGCGGGTCAAACAGCAGGCACCGTCCTTTTATGGCCTCGCAGGGAAGGGGAGGGTCTGAGTTTATTCACAGATGCTAAGCAAAAAAACGCTCCAGCTGAAATACTTGTGAAATGAACATCCACAATGTGAGTATTCACACAGACAAGCCATCAAAGCCAAATGCTGGAATTAAGCGTGAGTCCAGCTATGTAATTCCAGGTATGGTGAGGAGAATGTGAATGGAGCATTACCACTCTCTCTGCTGTCCCTGTTTCACTTGCTAACTGTGGGCACAGAAGCTAGGGAAATTATCCCTCTCGCAGTGACTATACACATTTTTGACCTTCTGTAAGAGGTCGCAGACCTGTTGCATTTAAATGAATTACAACAAAGTACAATATAGAGATTTTTGCAAAATATAAAATGAGACGATAAAATTTTTTTCTAGACATCCTTTTAGAACGTGAATGTATTTTTCAGCAGGCACTGGAATGTAAACGGAGTAAAAATGAACCATAAATAGAACAGCACTTTCCTAAC
This sequence comes from Phoebastria nigripes, assembly GCA_035582835.1. Lineage (NCBI taxonomy): Eukaryota > Metazoa > Chordata > Aves > Procellariiformes > Diomedeidae > Phoebastria > Phoebastria nigripes. The sequence continues at coordinate 1,283,619 of JAYKAV010001543.1, forward strand.
AACGTATTGAGCAAAAAATGTCTTAATTCCGACCCTCTTTATTGAACATAAACTCTCTGTTCCATGGAGTCACTTCTTAGGAATGTGAAAAGTTAATTTTCTTCTCTAAAAATAGAAAGTTGTGGGTTTTTTACTGAAGTTATTAAGTTGCATTCTTTCCAGTCATCATTATAAATAGTAAAGAAAAACTTAGAAGGAAAGACATCTAATCTTCTGACGATTACTTTGAAAACTCTACTTAAAAAAAGTATGTTCTTGAGGCCAAATGTGTGCGAACATATGCTGGGTGCCAGTGGAAATAAGAAGATTTGGTGTGGCTTTCCATCTCTTTGATTTGGTGAGGATTGCTAGGGATCAGCTGTGCAGCACAGCACTTGGAGCCGCCTCAAGACGGCTCTCATTTGTTCTGGCAAGAATTGTCCAAGAGTGAGAGATCATCAAACGATCCAGCTTCATTCTTTGCACGTCCATTCTGCAGGGAGTACGGCAGGCAGGACCAGGTGGCCAGGGGCCCAAGCGCTCCAGTCAAAAGCCTGGAGTACTTAGTAGAAATGGAAGGAATATATGAAACGCAATGCCGTGGTTCTACACGGCTGCTCACCATGCTCTAGCAAACCTTCATGCTCTGGTATCATGAAGGCTGATATTTCTTTCTGGAAATTAGGATTTCTTTACTCTGAGGCAATTTGGAAAAGTTCTGTAGATGAGCTGGGTTATTTTGTATTCCACTAGCAAACTGTCAACCTCTAAGTGTACCTGTTACACACAAAATATAATAATTGATTTTTTTTTTCAAGTGAATCAGTGAAAAGTTTTTTTTTATTGTCACATTTCAAAAAAATTTAAAATAAGTACATAGTAATGTATCTGAATCCTGCTGTTACGCTTTGCATATTATATTGTCAGGTTTCATGTATCAAGTTTACGTATGTCAGAAAGTGATCCAGCCACTTGTTACAGACAAAGGTGTACAGCCAAGATTTTTAATAATGAATGTCAACAGTTATGCTTCTAAGCCTATATTTAGGCACCTAAATGTGACGGCTGTTTTCTGAAAGTGAGGAACGCACAGCGGTTCCATTGCAGTCATTGGATGTGTCAAACCTGGGGTGAAATACTGTTCCCCTTCATTCCTGTATTTTCCCACTCATTCTAAAGCTACATTCAGAGCAATTAAGGGCTGTGGATTCGTAAACTCTGACACTTGTACAAATGAGGCCACTGGCTAACCTGAGAATATCACCAGGATAAATGCATTATTAAAAAGGGATCAAGTATGTCTTATCTTAAATGATCTTGCTGTTGTCTTCAAGCTGGAAGGAGCAGTAATCATGCCTGCTTCAAAAATACAAGAGAACTTAGCCAGTATCACTTTTCCCAACTGCACAACTGAGAGAATCAGAGAGATCTGATCCTTGATGTCAAGGGATATGTTGTCCAATGACAAAAAGGTTTCTTCATGCTTTCTCTTCTATCTCATTTATGAACCTCCCAATACTTTCATAATTTTCTGTGTTTGCATCATTATTCTGTCCTATTACATAGAACCAAATAAAATCATAATAAAATTATTTTATATTTCCTTTAGAGAACAGTATACACGAATGATCCTTGAACAAGAAAACCTTGGGAAGGTAAGAATGAGGTTTTCACCTTGTAAAAACATTGTCCAGTTCATATTTTTGTGGGGCTTATTACCAAAGGCTGTGGTCAGTCTTTTATAAAAAGCATATTGCAGCCTACAAAGAAAATTCCGTTACTGCTGGCATTGGTAACTAATACCCTGAAAAGAGATCATGCTCACTCTTCAGGGCTTGATTTCCTGCAGAGTATAGCATGAGCCGCTTGTAAAAGATAGTCAAACAGCTTAACGTGACAGCACATTCCCTGAAAACCATTTGGATAAGACACTGAAACACGGGCATAACAAACTGTGCCAGCTCAAATTTTATGTTGTATATAAAGCAACCTGTTGAAGACAATAAATTTTGAGCCTGTCAGCCTTATCACTGTTATTAAAGGCCAGGGGATCGTCAGCGCAGCAGTGTTAAACAAAAGCAGTTGTCCATTTTTAATCTTGTATGAAGCTCAGATCAGCATGGAGGAGGTTAGGCTTACCAATTCACACTAAACATCTTTCTTTTATTAGTTTCCTTTTTATGAGTGAGTCTGTGAGCGATTTCTACAGGTTTGGGCTGCCACTATTAATAATCAGCAGCGGGTTTCATTGTAAAACATTAATTTCATGTTTATAATATCATGATATGAATCCATTGCAGCTTGCAACTTGATACTGCAAGAGCTCTGTATGGAAATGAACTCAGAATTTTAGTATAACTTCTCAAATAGATAAGACTATTATTTAGACACTTTTAAAACATTTAAATAATTGTCAATCCATACAAAGCAGATATCTGAGTCCCAGGTGTTAATGCATTTATCACTTGCAAGGAGTGTTATCAACTTGAACAAAATAATATTTCAGTAGCATATTAAAATCTTTGTCATTCCAAGCTGCCTACATAAGCAATTTTTGTGGCGTAGAACTGTTCCAAAAATATAGTATTTTTGTATTTTTAACAGAAATTACGAGAGAAGCAGAAAGTTGTACGGGAAAGTCACGGGCCAAATATGAAGCAAATTAAGATGTGGCAGGATTTTGAGCAGTTAATGGAATGTAAGAGAGAATGTTTTCTGAAACAACAAAATCAAACAGCCATTGGTCAAGTCATTCAGGAAGGAGGTAAAGATAGACTTGTATTATGAATTCTTCCTTCTTGATACCATCATAAAGTAGAAAGACAGTGTGTTGGCTTCCTAAAGGTAACCTCTTACTAAATATTGCTGCGTTCATCATTTCTACATAAATTTGTTGTACATTATTTGGTTTTGGTGGAGAAACAAAGAGAGCAACTAACCACTCTACGAAGCTTTTCCTCCATTGTTTAAGTGACAACATAACGTGGTTAGGAAGATCTGTTATGAGAGCTGCACTAGGGTGAACCTCATCGTAAATCTTTGGTTTATGAGGCTGGGAATGGCATGCATCTGCAGAGAGATCAAAGGAAAAGAAATCCTTCTCCAGGGTCACAGAAAACTTACGTAATTGCTGTGCTCCTTATTCTGTATCACTAAGGTTACATTTTTGCAAGGCCTGGGACTTGATATTGTATAATTGTGGCCCTCCTGGCTTGGCCCTCTCCTTCCCTATTGTCTTTATTCATCTAGTGTGACTGGCAAGAATGGAGCCATTTTCGCTCTGAGCCGCACAGACCTTACCTGCACACTCCTAGTCATACTTTCCTTGCACGGTTGAATTAAACTGATTGTGCTTCCAGGAGACAGTTCATTGCTACAGCGTCAGGAGTAGGTTCTGAGAACAATTACTTGGATTCTGAGCTTTTTCCATTATCTTTTGTTGTTGTTTTTAACAAATGTGTTTTTCCTTCTTGTATTTTTTCTGAGTTGTCCATGTTAAAGTTTAAATGGTGGTCGACTAAAGGCTTTCTCCATTGAGGACATTTTGTGCTATTTTGTCTGTGCAGCGTGGTTCCAACATGATTACTCTCCCCAGAGAGGGTCATCCCAGGGATGCAGGGTTATTGATGGATGTAAATATGGCACAGTGGCTCTTGCATATGTTAGGGTATGCAAAACAGGTAGATAGGCAAGGCTGCCTTGTACTCTGGCTTTGACCTGTGAGCTACAGGCAACTGTCGCTGCCCTTAAAATTGCATCATGAGACCCACAGCTGACCCAGGGTAAGAGGAATGCAGGTGAGGCTTGAAACTGTCCCTCACGCTTCATCATTTTGGATGAGCGCCTCTTAGCCACAGTCAAAGATCAGAAGCAGAGAGATAAGTCTGCGGGACCAGAACTCCTGCTATTCTTCTTTAGTCTCTTGGCTTACTGAATATCTAGATAGGTGGGGTTTTTTTGGTTTTTCTGTTGTTTTTTTGTTTTTTTTTTNTTTTTTTTTTTTTTTTTTTTTTTTTTTTTTTTTAGTTTTTCCTGCCCAAAGTAAAATGTCTTTTCAGGACAGAAAAAATTATTTTTGCTTTCTTTGGTAACTATAAGATCTTCTGCTGTTTTCTATATCAAGAGAGAGTATGGTAATTATATAGTTCCTAGTTTGCCTTTGCATTAAATGTATTTGTTAACAGAACTAAAATAAAATCTGATGACTACATTCTGACTSTATGGTATTCTTTTTTTTACATTTCTTAGGTGAAAGAAGGTAAATTGTTAGTGACAAGTAGCTTGCTGGGCCACAGGCAAAAGAGATTTGAATGGGTCATTTAATGAAATTTATTTCAGATGCCCCCCAAAGGGTTGAAAACTGCAGTGTGTGTGTAAGGAGTGGGTCTCAGATCCATAGATTCCCAGGACATCCTCATGTAAGCCCTCCCACGCTGCTGAATAGCTGAAGATAGTCTTTCTCAACAGCTGCACACTAATCTTTCCCAGGACAAGGAGAAGCAGCACATTTTCCCCTACGCACATTTTCAGTGAGCGTGGAAGGAAGGCTGTTGTGTAGGGCACAGGCACAGGTAGAGTTGGCCGGGTGGGGAGAATGTGCAGCATTGCCACCTCCCACTGCTTCCATGAGCTGATTACTCCACAGGGCAGGAGAACGGGCTTTAGTGAGGCACTGAAGGGAGACCGTATCGACTGGGAAGGGCGGAGCTCAGGAAGAGGGCAGATGCAGACTATATAGTGTGGGCACAGCCATCTCCAGCAACACCTATACATTTTCTCCCTGCTAGCCCTGTACCATTATTACCATACTTCACCTGCATTGCACTGTAGGGCCTGTTGATCTGAAAAAAGTTACGGTGGTCATATACCTGGACTCCAAAAGGAGGGTTTTGCTGAATACTTGCCAGCAATAGTAAAATAACACAGACAACTAGATGCGAGACATGCTGAAAACATAGGATAATCACCAAAAATGGGCATTTAGGTTACTTAGGAATCAGCCTATGGTTCAGAATCACCAGACAGGGCAGGGAGAAAGGGGATTTTATATACTTCAAGTCAAAACTTTTAACAAAACCCTAAAAGCCCTATTTGATTAGACCATTTATGCAAAGATGTATTACACGGATTAGCCTGCTGCCCAGGAAAAAGCAATGCTTTTGAAATTCATAGCAATGATGTAGAGTAAGATTGAGTATAATCATTTTCTGGTTTTCTCTTCAGAGTTACCCTAAAAATAGTTCATCTTTCTTCCTTGTAAAAACAGTTTATTGCTAGTTACTCAAAGATGACGTGATTGTTGTTCTGATCCGATTAGTGTTCTGTCATTTGTACTGCACCRAGAAAGGGCACACAGATTATACACTACAGCAGCAGCAAAATGACTTTCTGAGATGAAGCAGAAAATCGTAATGACTGTTATGAAAAGAAAATTGGAAAAACTCAAACACTATTTTTAGCTTTTTATATAAGTGGACATTTAATAAATGCAACTTTAATGGATTCTGTTCACTGGCTTTTCCACCTAGTTCATGATTTGATGGGAGTGTTCAAAAATCTTTGAATTTCACAGTTTTACCTTTACTTCCTAACTTGCAACAAAAAACTTACTTCTAATTTTTTTACTTTGTTGTTATTAATAGCCTAGCTGGTTAACTAATAAGATTAAACATTACCATATGGAAAAATAGCTCCCTTTCCCTTGTGAAGGTCCAAATAAATCAGAAATGTGCATAGCTAAATTTGGGGCCTCAGCACTTACCAGATTTTTTACAGTTGGAACGCTGATCTGAGCAGTCACTCATGAGCAGCAGCTTACTTGGTTTCAAAAGGCTTCTCCTTATCTTTACCCAGAACTGGATGAGGAAGTATTCCAGCTATAAAACTACTACAGTATTCTGCAGTTTTGCATTATTTAGTCATGTTGACTTCAGCTGTCCTTACAGCTACAGGCAAGTTTCACATGGACCTAAGAGATGAAATAGCTACAGGTATCAAAAATAGGCATGAGAAAACAGTACATCCACGGAGTTACGTGACCAGCCATTTTACCATCTGGATATCAGATCATTTTGTTTATATTAGTGGTACCATTTTACTTGCATTTGAACTATAAGAGATAAAAGAAAGATAAAAGAGATAAAAGACTTCCTTAAGTAACCCAGATCTAGGAATACTTATTTGTGTATCTTTACTCACATGGGTATTACTACTAATGAAGTCATATGCATATAGTTGCCCACAATCATAAAAGTTAGGCTCTGCTATTGTATTTATTATGTTTAAATATACTGATTTCCAGAGCTTTCTTGGTAAGACTTTCCTATGGTATGATGCTGCTCACTGTTACAAAACACAATACAGCAGAAGTATTTAGCAACAGTTCAGTGCCTAGAGGATGTTCTGATTAATAAGCATGGACAGTATAGTCCCGAATCAGCAATATAAAATCTGCTCGCCAAGTGACTTGCTGGTTTGGGAGCTGGAAATGAAGTACAGAGCTGCTTCTCCTTAGATCACTATTTCATGCCTGGCCCAGATGAACAGCGACTGAAAGCTCACCGCTAACTACCTGGTGGCTGCCCTGAGCAAGCGATCTATGCAGAGCGATTTGGCAGTATCAGTCCAATTCCTAAATCACCGCTCTGGCAGTGTTTGGCGAGCCTGGAGCCAGCTTCCACATGAAGGCAGACAGATGTATGACTGAAAGACCATGGAGACTGAAGTGCTGTCACCCGAAAGGTGTCCCCTTGGGAGAAAGGTCATGACACATTGACACAGTGGAGTGTGGGAAGCTGTTACGCCGTCGTCTTGTCTGTGGATGAGGAGAGCGCTGATGCTTGCAGATCTGGTCTCTCTCGTTGGCCCTGCATTTGCCCAGACGTAAGTGAAAAAAAAAAAGAACTCAACCTGAACATGTGCCCTGTGTTATCATTTGTAGCAGTAGGTTTCCTGCTGAAGGAACACTGTTAACTCTTCAGCTGCCTTTCTCTACTGCCGTCTGTAATGGAAACAGAATTGAAATTTTCATGGACGTGCCAGTGTTCCAGGGAGGAAGTACTACACGGATCAACAATTTTATCACAAGGTACCACCTGTCTGGGCAACACCCAATTGCTGTTTTTTAACAATCAGGACTTGACCTATTTCCARCTTGTTTAAAGAGTTCTTTAAGTTCTCGCATGAATTTAAAATGGGTTCTCCAAATTCTCAGTGTCTCTGTTTCTGTGGCATTAGTTCTACAGTAGCAGTCTCCAAACTCCCAAGGCAATCCGTTTTATTCCAAGGTCATTGGGTGAAAAGGGTATTTTTCACAATTGCATTACACTGATTTTCATGATTCCAGTTTACAGAAAAAAAAACGCTGTGAGCCACTGCGCCATGGTGATGTCAAACTCGACGAGGAGCTCTGCTGTTTGGGGGGGGGGGGGGAGCAAACATATTCCAAATAATCAGCAGAAACTGTGAGATAAATCATGCAGTCCATACTTTCACAAAACCCTCACTGACTTCAGTGGGAGTTTTGCCAAAATAAGGTCTGCTGGATTTAGCTCTTCCTCCTGACAGAACAAGCAGGAATTAAAGGGCCAGCATCAGATTTATAAGACAGAGAATAAAAAAGAACTGTAATTATCTAAAATAACGATGTTCATCCAACACAAATCAATGTTCCATTAGACACAGTCTAATTTATAACAAAAATTAAATGTTTGTGGAAGTTTTTCTCAGCACAAGCAATCAAAATACACAGGCCCTGAGTGATATGGTTTGATTTTTATTCGACATCTCTGACAGGCTGTCTTGCACAAATCTAGTGCTGGAGTATATATAGTGTTTATCATTAAAAAACAACTTTATGCATTACCTTGTATTTAAAGGCTTTATTTATATTTATTATTTAAAAAAAGAAGTATATTTTCACCTTTTTTTTGCATTTCCATTCCTCATAGTTTTGAAAAAAGTATGTTTCTGCAAATTAGGATACACACAACCAGCATTGCTGAATGCCAAGAAGTAGAGTTCTTTTCCTGCAAATGGATCTACTCAAGCCAATGTCTATTATACTGTTTCAGTTCAGTCTGTCATTACAGAATAACATGTCATTTTTAAGCTTCTAAATTTTATTGCAACTGCTCAAGTTTTAAAACCACTCATTTATACAATAAGCACTTAATTAGGTCTACCCTTGAAACAGGATAAAGCCAAATCCTGCACATTTTGCTAATACCAGAAAAAATGCAGTTGATAGGAGTATGGAAAATGGGATCTTACCAGTTTTCAAAGATAAATTCCTTTTTCTCTCCCTACTTCTTTTCCCTGGAATGGAATAGAAAATATGCCTGGCACTTAGGGAGCAACAACAACAAAACCATAAAGGCATACATCACATACAAATAATAACCATGTAAGGGAAACAATGAAGGAATTAATCTCACAATTTCTTTATAAATTTTACAACTGGCTCATACTGAAAAAAAAACCCACAAAAATCTTAAGATTTTCTGCAATTAAAATTTGTGGGGTTTTAATGCTTTTTTTTTTACTGGATTACTGTTTTTTAAATAGCAGTTGAAACTCTAAGGTTATAAAATATGGATAATTCAGCAGTTTACCTCGTTTACACTATTGCAGCATTTTCTGGTGAGTAAACTAGTGTTTAGGCATATCTTTGCAGTTATCACAGAAATCTTAGAGCCGTTAGTGAAGAATTACCAAAAGCAAAAAGGGCTGATTAATTTGGGATTCTAAAAATTGAGAATTTAAAAATCACATGAAAATGATGCATTTTGCTTATCAACTACTATTTAAATGACGCAGTGCTCTCAAACAGCACTCTGTGGACTGCAGCATTCAAAAACTTTGAGGTTTTTTATGCATTTATAAAACATTGTACCCATCTCCCTTACTCTGTGCTTTAAAGCTTGCCATGTTTTTATAGCATATTAAAAAGAAAACAGAACTGTATCAGAACATTGAAAGTCACCCACAGACAACCTGTTCCACTAATATTTTACATTCATGTTGCATCTTTTGTCCTGAAGGATTTGTCTACTTCATTTTCATTTTACGTAGGCTGATTAGACTGCTCAGGTATCTGCACGAGTGAGCCAGGAAACAGTGAGAGATCTAGTTAATGTTCAGAGGACAGTCATGAAAATTGGGCATTTATTACTTCATGGGCAATGACAACATCATCTCAAAATGAAGTCTCCTTAGGAAAATATCTCCCACAGCTAATAACTAGAAAGCAATCTGAATTCTACTAACAAAGAGGTGGTGTGTGGCATACTTCATAGTGGGTTGTTACTGTTGTGCTTACTATTCCTTTTGTATTTTTTATGTCCTACACTGTACTTCAACCATTTGTATGTGAAATGCATCACTTTAAAATCTATATGCAGTGAAGGTTCTTTTCTGCTTGTTGATTTAATTGAATGAAGTGAAGGTTGATCGTAAAATACAACAAGAGGGAAAGAAAGAACTCATATACTGGAAAAAGCACTATAAATATTTCCCTGGGATCGTTAACACAACCTTGTAACACTTCACCCCATGTAGTGGAAAGAATTATACAATCCTTTTATGAAATGTCTAAGAAGTGTTTACAATTCCATTTCAAATTAATGTGGCTTTTTCTTTAAGTGTAAAGAAAACATTGCATAATTCTTGATTCTGTTATCAAAGTTATTTTCAACCTTTGAAGGGATTCACTTGCTAGTGACTTGGCAGTCTCAAACAAATGTTCGACTTTTATTCTGACACTTCTTGAAGAATTTGATTGAAACTATATATGTCTAGATAACACCCAACAAAGTGCCCCTCTTGCGTTTGTTTCAAGATATTTTTGGAAACAACAGAGGCGACCTTGGATGGAGCTGCTTTTCCAATTTAGGACTTCATTTGGTCTAAGAGAGTAAAATTATACTCTTTAATCCTTTTGTGTACCCACAGACAAGACAGTTTTATTTTATGCTATTGTAGAATTGTTTTTCTGTACCTTCTTAGCAGTGTTGATCTGTTTAGGATAAGAATTATTTTAGATAATCAAGTTACTTTCAAATGTACGTATAAATAGTCCTCCGATGTATCACATGTCCCTTAAAAATATTGTGTAATCTAAATGAACAGTGGTCCTTTATGTAATACCTTTGCTTCTTTAGAACTGGTGTTAATAAATAAGCGTTAGCCTTTGTCTTTGCTTATAGACACGAAGAATCTGATTTCAAGCCAGAGCTCACACAGACTTGATGTAAAGTCTAAATGAGGAGAGTGGTAATGCTGGCRAACACTCTGTGATGGGACTGCCACCTGTCCAGATCACAGGAGAAATATTGTTTGTCAAGCTTCAAGTTTAAAAGCCAAGGTTAGGAGCCAGGTTCTCTGTACATCTAGAGTGGGGTGATTGTTTTCTTCTGACTTTGGTTTGCCAGCTGTGCAACTGTATCTGTAAAATTTTATTACATCTAATCACTTAAGATGTTTTAAATAGTTTGCACTGAATCTTCTATATAATCAATATATTTTAATTCATTTGTATTACTCTCTTATAGGCATACTGCACTCCGTAACAAAATGGAATTAGTTTGTTGCAATGATAATGCAGTTTCATTGCCGTGAAAAAAAACAGAATTGACAGAGTACAGTATTCTTGTCATTTATCCTGTACAATATTTACCCTCTTCAATAATAATGTTGTCTCGTGTTACCTAATGATCAAATACAAAGTATAATATGGAAACTAAATCTGGACATGCCAGTGGAATCTATTTGACGTAAGTGCTATATGCAAATGCAGATGTAAATATACTACTTGGGAGTATATTGTTTATATTCATTTGATCACACTTAGTGTCAATGCATATTTTTATAGCTCTATTATATACTTACTATGACTGATGGCTCAAGTTTTAACTCTAGAATACCCCGTTCCCTGATTTTATGGCATTGTCATGTGAAGTATTTGTGGACAGCTTAAGAGAAGCAACTCTGATCTGTGAACCTGTATGTGAGCATGACTATATTAGCATATGCACAAATTGGGTTAAAATAACCTATTTGGTATAGCAACTTTCATCACAGAATCTCAAAATAATTTACAAACAACTCTTAGTAAGTCTGTTGACCGTATAGCCAGATAAACAAGTTGCTGCTATTTATATTGTCTTCTAGATGAACAAACCACAGTATGGAACAAAACAGAAGCAAAACTAGGAATCTAGTCCTTGTCTCTGGGCTGTGGTCTCAGGGCATGCCCAGGATTCCCAACCTGATCTCCCTGAGAAACCTCCTGAGTCTTGTCCTGAGCGTGGTTGTTCAGACCGCCGAACCCTCATCCTAGCCCGAGGTTTGGTTTATTTGAACATAAAGGAATGATAAAGCAAACGTCACAAAATTTCCCAGGGCAGTAGTCAGTGTCCTAGCTTTGAGTATCCTCATCTGACCCCTGCCACTCCCTAAAAAGTAATTCAGAAGTAAAATGTCTGTACATTTCCAATGTGATAATTCATTGAAATGTGTAATGGAAAGGTCATAACAGATACAGATAAACAAATATGATACAGACAAATGTAAAGCCATTTCCTGAAGGATTTTTTAATTAACTTGTAACAAGGAATTTCAAAGCACAAAAAGCATCACAACTACCTTCACTGAGCTAATGGAGTCAGCAAAACTAAATGTGAGATTTTCTCTTACCCTGAGATCTTTTCATAATCCCAGAGAGATAAATATCAGGAGAAGCAGTCCTAAATAGAAACACTGTGTGTGTGCATGTGCATGCATGCATGCAAACAAAGATTAGGTCTCTCAGTTATAAACTGGTATACAGCACTCTGGGGCAACTTTTTATTTGTGTGCCTATTCTGTGYACATTTTCAGTTTTTTACAAGTGTCTGCTTTGTGCTGTAGCTGAAACACATTAATTATATAACCCAGCGCAGAAAGAACAGGAAATTCTATTTTTTCTTAAACATCTAGAGGAAATGAAGAGATTTTGAATATTATTCAATGTTGTCTTCAAAAAATGTAAAGATGCATGAATGTGAAAGCACAACAAGAGAAGAACTGTCTGGCTTAGAACATGGTAAGGGACGAGAGAGTTTGTGCTTCTAGTTTATTGCCCCAGGCAGCTGTGGTCAAAGCTGCTGCTTCTGCTTGTTGGGTCTACTCCTCAGTGTTCTGGCATGGAATTGGTTAGAACTAGACCTCAAATAGACAGCAGATTTATCACTGGAGCACTGAATTTTGCTTTTATATGTGAGAACAAATCCAGGGTAACCTCAGTTAATGAATAACCCAGTCAATGGTGATAGCTCCTGTTTAGTCTGATAAGTTTGGCCTTAAACAAAAACTGAACTTTTGTTGATACAAGCATATACCACAGCAGAGTAAAATCAATTTCCCCGTGAAAAATTTCAGTCTCAACAGAACAAAAAAATTAAATGTTCATATTATTTCTTGAAAAAAACTGAAAAATCATGTTTAAAAAACCCCACAACTTTTTAATGCAAAGTTAAAATTTTCAAAAGAAAACTTATACTTTTTGGAGAAAAGACAAAAAAAGGTTCTTTAGTCAATACAAAAAAAATAAAATCAACTCAAATAGCTTCAATGGAAATGTTCTCCTTACTTACAAGATGTACAGCCTGTTACTGTGCAGTTCCATTAGAATCAGATGAACTCTTCACAGCAGGCTCAGCAATGCTTACAGTATTTTATTCTCCACGGAAAGGCATAGATACTGGAGTTTCATAATAAGGGAATTTTTCTTTGATACAGCAGCTGCATCAGAGCCAATTTTACCTGCAAATACATAGTGCTGGTGCAATTTATCTTTGTTTGAAACAAGCCATATGGGTACATCCAGTTTTTATAAAAGGGCATTCAACAAATAGAGTGGTTTGCAATGTTATTGCTTCACTGATGCATAAATATTGAATACCTAAACACAACATTAGCTAATTAAGTTGGGGGTGATTATTGGCTGGAGATAAAGCACACAGTAAGTAAGCATGGATTAAGCCTGCCCTCTTACTGCACATACTATGGTTGCTCCCTGAATACAATGAGGATGTAGGTTTCCAGGAGATTAAATCCAGCAATAATTTGCACCTGGAATCTAAAAGAAGGCCAAAAAAAATTAGATGGAGCTTCTTAAATTGCATGGTGCTGCATAGACTGTATGGAACTCAAGCCAAAGCTTCTTCAAAACCAAAATCCCTCCAGTAAAATAGTAGTGAGAACTCTGCTTTTAACTGAAATCATTACTTGGTATATACCAATACATTCTGTACAATTTATCTTTACAAGGCACAGACAGTAAACCAAAATTCACAAAACACTGTTTCAAAAGAGAAACTGCATATACATGCATTCCACACACGCACGCACCTCCCGCCATTAGACCAGAGGCAGCAGTAATCCCAGCCAATCTGCCCAAAGCAGAGCCATCAGAAAACATGTTCTACATAAAAGATTTTATTTTTATTTTCCCGTAGGACTGCTGTTTCATAGCCATTACTGCACTAATGGTAAAAAAAAATCACTCTCCACACCCACGTTCTTCCAGTTGTAACCACCTTGTGCTTCATCAGCAAACRGCTCATATGACTGACTGCATGTTAAGAGTTTTGGAGAACTGACCCATCTGAAACCCCTTTTTCAAGGCTTGTTTGCAGCCACACATTGTGGACATACAAGTCTACAAGATACTGTAAGATATCTATAAGATACTGTATGCAGGCTCATGCTGTTTGCATAATTTTTTTAAAATAAATTATTATTTTAAGTGCTGTCAACAAGCTAGAAGGGTCTACACTAAGATGAGCGGGCTAGTTAAAGAACATGAAAGAAGCTAGGTCATGAGCAGAGCACACTCACTCCCACTTACAGTGCCTGTGGAGCAAAACAGCTGTAAAGAAAACCCAGACTGCCTGGATAGAAAACTTAGGAAAGACGGCAGCTTTGCATTCAAAAGAATCCTGTCCCAGATGACTTAAAAAAATCTACGTTAGTATATTCATTGATGGATTACACTAGCATACAGTGATACACCTTAGTGAATAGTTAGGAAAAACCAACTGGTAGCCTGAGAGAAGAGGTGGGACTGCCCTGCTCTGTGGTACCATAGTCTAAACCAGCTTGCAATTATTGTGAAAATGTTTTTTCAGTTGTGCTGGCACAACTCTTTGTGGGGCTACACGGTCAGGCTTATCACAGTCTCTTGGTGAAAGATGATTATTAACTCAGTTACTCAGTTTATAGCCACAAATAATTGTAACAGCACAACCGAAGGGGTAAGAGAGCAGCAGGCAAGGACCTGGGAGCACGTGGGCAGGGACACAGAGAACAAGGGTCTGGAGCTTCCTAAACTGCCTTTGCCATCAAAGAAAACGTTTTGCAGAACTGCACCTATGTCTGCAGYTCCTGTTGTCCTCGATGTGCTACAGTGATCAGCTCAAGACAGTCTGAAGACAAATTAGAAAAATAACAACTGTTTTATTAAAAAGCTCATAAGCAAAGGTGAAATCTCCCCTTCATCAAAACCTACTCCCCTAACGGGATGTTGAGTGATCACAGAGTTAAATAACAAAAAGCAAGACAGAAACATTTTATCATTTAAGAAATGCTTACCAGGTGATCAGTGTTGGAAGGCAGGAAATTAATACTCATAACTTCTGATTCGCTTTGTCAGAGATGTCATGCTCCTCTCCTTTATGTGATTCTCAAAAAATGAAATGCAAAGATGCAGAATGATCACCTGGGCTTTTGATTTTCCAGGGAATGCTTTTCCCTCCATAAACTCGTCGTCTTCCCCTCACAGAACATATGCATCTGTTTAACTAGAACATAAAGTTCTGGAAATCTGTCTGCCTACATGATGGTATAAATCAGCCTAAGTCACTTTCCTGATGTAATGTCTTGGACAGATCCCCTCCAATTTCCTGAACAGGATTTTGGAACAACCAAAGAGAAAATAGACTGCCCTAATTAGTGTACCCCACCATTTACAYTGAGCCTTGCTTGTCGTAAGGCAGGACTTCATGAGTTTTATTGAGTGCTACATTAATGCCCAGACACATTGTACATGTTCTGTAAGGCTGATAGTTAGTATGAGGTAAAATACAACAACAGGGAGATTATAAAAAAGCTTATGCAAGGAACTGTGGAAAACGCCAAAATACTGGAATCCAGTTATGGGTTATTRTGTAATTCAAGTAGACAATATTTTTCAATCTTTTAAGCAATGAAAATTTAAAATATGTAATAAACCCTACATCATCATCTGTCTTGTTTATGGTCAGCTTAAGGTATGAGCGCATAAATGATGACGCACTATGACAGCCTGTTTTGGATATATGCCTTTGCAAAATTAAGAGAGATATGTTGCAAAATACGTTACATTCGTAACAGTATTTTTCTGAGCAAATGCTTTCATCCTGAGCTTTATTAAAAATATACATAACTAATACAAATGTAATAATAACATACATAACTGCCAGCAATTCATGCAATATCATTAAGATATGCATAAAAAATGTCTTATAAGATGAAAATGTCTGCTTATAGGAAATGTTAGACTCTCCTTATGATTAATAGGATGGCAATTATTAGGGGAATGATTCACTCATGCTATAACCTCTATGAACTGAATGAACTAACCTCTTTTGAGTCTATCAAGTCACACATAGCTAGGAGAAAAGAGTCCGACCCAAATAATCCATAATTAGATCATCAGCTGCTAACACTATTGATCTCCTGAGATTTGGGGTGGCCTCAGCTGCCCTCATTCTCCAGCTGCAACTCAGAGAACAGACTTCATTCTTGAAAAAAAAGAGAAATTTTTAAAAGACACGTGGAATACTAAAATAATGATGTTGGATATCCATCTTCTTGGAAGTATCTTGATTTGTTGCTGTTAATAGATAATCAGAAATCAGATTATGACCTTGTCAAGCAGAAAAGCAATTATATTATTGCTTATATAATTGGGGGTCTGCTTGCTGCCTTTTATTACACCTTGCAGGAAAATTCAGGTGCTGTTCAAATAGATTTAAGTTCTTAATATCAGGTTCAATTTGCCAAAATCACTACACAAAGGTTCAGCTGCAAAGACATTCTTTACATAAATCCATTTTTAGAAAGCCAAAAAAGTGGATCAATACTGAAGTTATAAAAGAATGAATTTCCATACTGTTGTCATGTATTGGGTATTTAATGTCTATTACCTTTTAAAAACACAATATTCTTGGAATAATTCAAATTGGTACACTCTGTTTCTAGCGCTACTTTTCTAGTGGTCAGTACATAAATGTAGTGGGTTACATATGGCTTTGATATTTCATAATGATATCGCTTAAAGTAAAAATAAATATTTCAATTTTAGTAGCTTATGATGTAATTAAATTAAAAATGTTATGTGCAAAAATTTCACTTTTATTTAGAATATCTTATTCACAGCTCCGATGACTATTAAATCTGTTTGAAAAATAAAATCTTATTGGTATCCGGTACAAATAAAACACATACCTTTCCAAAAACACCTACATTAAATCCTTTCAAGCACTAACATACTGAGGCACATAGGATCCTTCGGAAAGATCAGAAGGCCCTCATGCTAACTGCAGGGTTTTTTTCCTCATTTCTATGGCATATGTTGTACCAGAAATCACAGTTAAAAGAAATTTCATGCTCAAAATTGAAATCTTTTCTCACATTTAACTTGGCCAAAATTCCTGTGATGGCAGAATTAAATTTGGGTTTGTTCTCAAATGGTAAGGAAGCTACAATATGGAACAATTATCAGGTTTTTTTACTCCTAACTACAAAGACTGTTACTTTCTCTGAACATTTATATCATCTTAAAGAGTCACCGGTAGCTGTCAAATAAGTCCATTGTCTCTGCCCAGAATTTCTTATGAATTTTTTAGAGGAACTTGTGTATGTACTGATCTAGAAGAAATAATTAATCTTTTTTTGTAAAATGCAATGAGTATAGCATATGGGAAGTGATACTCACTTACAAACACTTACATGTAAGCAGCATCTTAACCTCAGCTGAGATCTTTTTCCCAGACAGATAGAAAGGTGGACTGCTACCTTAGGGCCAGATCAGGCACCACATCCAAAAATCAAATTCCAGACTGGTCAGACTTGGACTAGGGAGAGAACAATTTCAGTGATTTCAGTGTCTTTGTCTTCTGCCAGTATTTTTATTTCTCGTGGTAAAAATATCCCTAGAGGAAAAGATCTCACTGCACGTAACTCTTTTTTTCTGTTGAGTCATTTGGTTTGTTTATGTATCCTATGTAGAGGTGTAGTTTTACAAAATGCCTTCTGCATGCAGGAAGAACTCCCCTCTGAACAGATTCTCTACCTGAGCATCAGGGCAAGAAATAAATCTGTAGCTGATGACATTTCAAGGGCAAGGAAAACAACTGTTCAGAGGAGAATTATCTGATTTGGTTCGTGTTTACTTTTACTTATATCTAGCAATCTGCTCTCCAACAGAAGATGCTTATTTGCAAAAGAGAAGACTGTCTCCTTTTTGGACTGATGCCTGATCTGGAGCAAAGCTGCCACTAAGGACAAGAGGTACGTCTTAAGCATGTATTAGCTAATGTAATAGGCGCCTAGTGTTGTAAAGGCAATTGTATGTGTCATATATGTTAACTAGTTAAGGATAAATTCTTCATTTCTTCCCATCACGCTTCTTACCCACTAACTAACATAGGTTAAATCTGCCTTACACTCAAGAGTACATATTCCAAACTAAGGTATTCCACATGTGGAATTTTAGAATTAATTATTCCCAGATAACTTGTGTAGAGAAGCTCTAGGGTACAGCTTGGTTAATTTATTTTACACATGCTTACTGCCAAGTTAGAGGGCTTTACAATTTCACAAGAAATCTTTTCCTTTCAGGAACTGTTTGGAGAAACTTTCCCAATCCTAGTATCCTGTAATGAAGGTCTGAATAACTCCAGGTTGCAAACCGAAGTAAAACAGATTGTAGCAGACTGGTGATTAGGTTAAGAAGCAGAAAAGACCTGTTACTTTTTGCTGCAAATGAATCAATAAGAAAAATGCAAAAGGGAAAAATCAACTTCCATGTGCTTAAGGCTCAACCCTTATTTTTAGGTTATTTCTACAGTAATGATTTTGTCTTGCAAACTCTTTCATGTAAGACATTAAATAATGTCGAGTTACTTGTGTGCCAGCTATGGTATCCAGTAGTTACTGAATATAAACCTGAGTGAGCGCGTTCTCCAAGTCTTTGCCTCAGTAATATCTTTAAACATAATAGTCTCTGCCTGTTGGCTTGTTTTCTCATGGGGAGGGTGACAGAACATTTTGTGTTCTCTTATCTTCAGTAGCAATGAAACAGGAGGAGCTCCACAATGCGAAACCAAATCTACTGCTATTAATACAACATCCCAGCCACAGAGAAGAGATTTGTTTATTTACCAAAGCTAGAGATGCCTCTCTCTGACCTTTCCAGAGCTTGTGTGCTTTAGCTGGGAATAGATTCCTCAGAACTGGGTGCTCTTTTTAAAAATATACAGTAAAAAACATACACTCACACCCCCGAAACAGAGCCCAGGCTGTATCCCAAATTGCATGAAATGACACACAGCTTTGAATAGTTAGAATAAGTCTAACTAGGGCACAGTCCATATTCAGTTTTGGTTACTTTGCTAGTGCACAGAGATCAGTCAGCTTTCCAAAGCCCACTCGCCTTTCTTACGGCCACTCAGCAACACATTTAGCTGACTATAACTATACATGGGCCCACTTTCTGTCTGAGACCTAACATCTGGCTGCAGCCTAAGAAACCTGTTGGTATAGATTTTTTTCTTCCTTGCATGATTAAAAAGTGCTTCAGGTAAGGTATTTTGTTTAAAAAAAAAAACAAACACAACACAGAGATTGTCTTCTTCTGGAATTCACCCTGCTTCACCTGTGCTTTAAACCAGTGAAAATCATTACATACACAAATCAAAATTTGTTTAACTGTCTTTTTCACAGTTTGTTGTATTTAGTGACCTGTCTGTACAACTTAAAATAATATCTGCAAGAGTTAAATCTTGCATTAGCATTAAGGATTTGACCTGGTTTAACCTCATAGCCTCACAATCCATTTTGTTAAGCTGGTACATCTCTAGTACGGAAAGAGCCTCAGAGTGCTTCAAGGCTAGCTTTGGTGATCCTTGTCGGACAACTTTAAATTTAAGTTACCTAGCTGTCTGCTTGCCAGAAGCAGCTGCCCTGCAACACAGTTGGCAAAAATGAGCGTGGGCTGGCTCCTCAGCCATCTAGTTCTCCAGCTTGGCATATTAATTCAAACCACCACTGATTTTGGTACCTGCTCTGTGACTGTTTGATATTTTAGTCTAAGCAGACTATTAATGAATTACAGAAGCAGACCTGTGAGTAGGAACTGGAAACCAGGGAAGGAACTGGCCCTACATGTCCTGATTGCAAAGCAATAATCACTAAACAATATATAAAAGGAAAACAATAGTTATGCCATCTCCTTCTCCAACAGAGTTACAACAGAAGGCAGCACACAGTCCTAGGAAGACCCAGTCTTATCTGACAGCTGTCAGATAAGCTCTGAGCATGCTTGCTTAACTGAACCCTCCAAAGACCAAGGCTATAGCTGGCGTTCTGAAATCTCAGTCTGGGTTTAAGGCACTGCAGTCGGTTCCCTGCTCCTGCTGTCCCTGCCCCTGTGCAGCTGTGCCATCCCTCAATCATGCTGGCACCAGTGCTCATGCAGCAGAATTGCAAGCCACATCACAGAGCTGTTCACTTGAAAAGTAATGCAGGGAAAAAAAGTTCAGCCAGCCTCGTTCAGCATTCAGTTCACAGTATGACTGACCTGTCTGTCAGCTGTACTGGTAAAACTGCTTGTAGGGCTGAACACTGCATCTACCTGGTTAAAATCACGTTTTTCTTCCCTAGACAACTTTCCAGTACCTGTACCCATACAATGAAGGAGGATACAGGAATGGAAACCAGCAGCAAGGTGTGAGGTAGGAGCACGACTTCTTTTGGCAGAAGTATCAGATTTGGGGCAGCTTAAGTTGTTTGTTGACCTATGTATTATGTCAAAGTCATGTTTCAATTATCATATTACTTATTGTTTTCTAGGCTTTACATACAGGGTCCTGTGGTTTGACAATGCCAATCACCTGTAGAATTAGAAATAAAAGCCAAGAGTCTTTTCTCAATAACCATCGGGTAATATTATCTATAAATAAAATCTTCCAAATATTATTCTCAACCATACAGCAGCTTGGAAGGCCAAAAAACTGTCTTTCATTACTCTAGAAACTACTTCACACTTTTGAAGGAACTGGTTTAGTGATGCATCCCCTCATGCTCTGACCAACTTCACACTTCATTTTTTATCCAAATCTAAGTAACAGGCTTTGGGGACCTTGTCTGTATTCCTTCCTACTCAAGTCTGTTCCCATCTGCCTGATCCTCTCAGTGACTTTATAATACTTCTTTTGTGTCACCAGAACTACTGCTGCCTCCCAGTCAAACTTCCCACACTGGTCTGTAAAACTGCACTCCCTGCTTTTGTATGTTCTGTATCTGCAAGTGCATGAATAAGGGCTTGTTTGTATGCACAAAATTTACTATGACCATTTTTACAATTTGGGTTCAGGCAGAGAACTCCGTACACATAGCAAAGCTCTGTCTCCATGGAAAACTGCCAAAAAGCATCTGATCCCAGTGATTAGGGGAAGGTTTTGTGAGGAACCTGTGGAAAGAGGTCCCTCACCCCGCCTGATTCACTGCTGGGGTTTCTCACTGGCAGTTGAGACCGGTGATGTGAGAGGTTCGTCRAGAGTGGGAGCAGATTCCTGTGGGGCTTCACCAGCCAAATTCCTATCTAGCAAAAGATTGCTACAGCAACTCTGAGCCTCCCGAGATACAGAAATTACTGTAATGGGTACTGAGATGCCTCCCTACCGCTCTGAGACAGGATAAGGAAAATCCTTCCCTTTGATACAGAACGGTTACCCACTGCCACACTTTTCACATCAGCTCTATACAAGCACCAGGTTTCCTGAACTTGCTCAGAACTGATGGCTTTCCCTCCAAAGCAAGATGCGGTTCCTCATTTGCATGTAATGCAAACATAGAAATAATAAATTTAAACACCACACAACAAGGACTACAGTTCCAACACTTTTTTCCCATGGAGACGGTAAGAGAAAAAACAAATCATATGACAAAAGTTAATATACTACTGAGTGGGCTGAACAGAATATAGAAACCTGTACAAAGCCAAAATATGTATTTTCCAGACTAGAGTTTGTGGTTTTCAAAAACCACATAGATATGAAAAAACATAAACAAAGCAAAACAGGACAAAACCCCTCATAGCTTCTCAATGACTGTCCAGTAGTTTTTTGGCTGCCTCCAGCCTGCGCGTGTTCTCCTCTGGCATTTGGCCCACTCACAGGTCGTTCAGTCCACTGGAATATGTAATAAATACCAGACAGAGATGATGCTTTAGACAGAACGGGAACACTTGTGACCTAAACAGGTCCTGAATCTAGAATGGGGTGGACTGAGGATAATCAGGGCATAGAAACAGCAAATATCAGTGTACACCGTAAGTGGAAAACCTTTCTCAAAATTGCTCCCATTTCCCTCCTTTTTACTTTTCAGCAACCCAGTTTGCTCTAGAAGCCAAAGATGAAAACACAGAATCAATTATCTGAAGTAGTACCTGTGCTTACCTGAAATACCTGGATGACTTTTAAAATGATTTCTTTAAAAAAGAAGTCGCAACTTTTGTACAGCTGCTCAACTTAAACCTGAAACCTGAGCATTGCATTTTGGCTGCAACAAAAAGGACCAAATTCCTCTGGGTATAAATCTAGTAAAATCAATACAGTTACCTCCTGGCTGAGTTTGGCCCAACATGCCTAGAACATCCTTTGGGATTGTTCAATTCAAAATATTGCACTAATCCAATCTCCTGCAGTTGCCAAATGCTGTAATGTTTGGTGTCAGTATGTGGCATTTTAGATTTTTTGACACAAGCTTGGTCTCTTGTTAATAGAGTATTTCATCGGTTTCTTACCTTTCGCCAGGTCTGTGAGCTTTTGGATTAACTCTGAAATGCTTGAGAACAAACTATGCTTTCAGTATGTCAAAATATCTTGCTCAAGTCAGAGAAAAATTTTTTCTTTACTTCCCTCAGTTTAGCGTCTACTGTGAAGATGATTCTCAGAGATCAAGAAAAGCATATAATGTTTAAAACAAAACATTTGTTACCTAAGGATTTCCTGGATTTTTCTGTTTTCTTATTTATACTATGTCCTGGACCTTGTGAAATCACTGTTTAACTTCCAGTATTATTTATGGAAGCCAGCCTGTTGCTGTTTCCAGATCTTACAGAGAACTTTCAGTTTGCAGTTTCAGTACCAGGTGCATAGTCCTGGCTTAAACTAATCAACTAAAAAGTAACATACAGTAAGTACTTAACCTTCTCACACCCTGTCTGAATCTTCACAGGTAGGATCTTTTTCTACCTTTAAGCTATCTCATTAGAGTCAGGTTCCTGAGTCCTGAGAGCTCCTCTTCTGTGACAATTTAGAATTTGGGACTGCACAGCCTTTTCAGTGCAGCAGAGGTGAACACTAGTTTTGGAGCATTTCTGTTGTGCACAGAGATTTGAAATATTACCATCTCAGTTACCAATACAAAAGACTAAATGCCTAAGCATGGAAATAGATTTTAGGAAACGAACAATTTTTATGAGGCTTTGCATGCTGCCACTATTGATCAAAATTCTTCAATCCACAATAGAAAGAAGTAGACAAGGAATAATGATTTAGCACACTGGATCCAACTTCTGTGCTGTTGGTGTGACTACTCTGACTTACAACCATGGTGAAAAAATCAGCTTAAAGTGTGACCCTCCTCAGCATATGGGCCCTGGATTTGCATGCTGTAGCATTACGTGCTACCATTCACAGCTGCATAAACTAAGTGCAAAGTAGTTTTAAAATGTTAGCAAATAAGAAATCAACATTTTACATTCATTTTGCATGAGTAGAAATGACCACRCATATGGTACAAGGCAGTACAGAATCAGGTCGATGACGTTTACGTGACTGCTGTCTAAGCAAGATTGTTAATAGTTGCACAATACAGAGCATTAATGAATAGAAAAGGATGAGAGCTAGCAGTAATAAGTAACTTATTTAAAACTGTCCAGGTGCTCCCTTACCTTACAGTCCTCTTGTCTGACACCTATAGCTTTATGTCACGTGACAGAAGACACACGGCATCATTGCTCAAACTTCAACATCACACCAATATCAGTTATAGCTGCTCAGGAGTCTCCTAGGATAACAAATAAACGTTACAATCTGATGATGACCCATCTGGATGTTAGTAGGATGGAATATCATCTTTTTCAAACGCTTTTTTGAAAACCTGGGGAAATACATCCCAAAAGTCCTTATTTAAAAGAATAAGTATTAAGACTCCAAAATCAAGCATGCACTGAAATTAGAAAATTTCAGGGTTAGAAAAAGAAGCCAGGAATCATGTAATTAAAGATTACTTTAGGGCATATACATGGAAAGGCAACCTTTATTCTGGCATTTTCTAACTTCAGTATGCTTGCAAATTATTCATATTTTGGCAAAGATTTTGTATATGTAAAATGTATATATTATATATAGAACTGAATTAATCTCTGATATATTTTTGCCTCATAAATGTAGTTTCCTGTTTCCATGCTAGAATCTACAGCATTAACATATTCAGATGCCAGTTGCTGGATTTATTCGCTTCTTGATAATCCAAAGGCTGAGCCTGGATGTGCTGAGCCTCTCCAAATTTCAGTCTTATCTAGCATTTTTTCTAAGCCACCCAGATAAATTATCTCAATGTCCTGAGGTAAAGTGATTCTCTTGTCCAGGGGCTCTGGATTGCTCTAATTTTTTTTTTTTTTGCTTCATCTGCCACACAATTATGAGCTCAAGCGTTAAGACTGATGAACAGAAAAGTTTTCTCTATTTCACTAATTTAATTTTTCAAAAATGTCCAATGCTGTACCAAGAATTTCTAAATAAAAGAAGTAGCTTTAAAAACACTGTTTTAGCAAGAGCGTGGCCAATTTATTTCAGTGTGCAACAAGCCACATAAAGAAAGACCAACATAGTGAATCTCAAAATAATCTTCATGTAGAATTAGAAAAATGGAAGAAAGACCGGAGAAGGAGACCCACTAATTCATCTTCTTGCAAATCATATAAGAATGTGACATATTCATTTGCACTTGAACAGATTATTTCGTTCTCCAGAAGAACGCAAAAAAAAGTTTCCTGTAAATTTTTTCCCATAAATTTTCGAAAAATCCTTTGAGTTAATAAATTATAAAAGAAAAAAAGAACATATTTAACTTTTATTGCATTCAAATTTTGAACTATACACATGATTCATTTTCATTCATGTCCTCTTTCTGTAATATAAATGCTCTGCAAAAGCAGCAAAACTGCTCTTTGGTGCTCTGTTACTGTTCATTATCTCAAAGCCCTTTAAGTGGAAGTAAGTTTCTCTGTGTATTATGCAAACACTTCAGTCCCATTTAATTCAGTGAAAACGGAGGCAYGCAGAGTCAGCCACTGAGGCTTCTGTTAAATCCGAGAGCAGAGCGCAGAGCCTTCAGTATTCCATCTGCACACCCATTCCTTAGCCTTCTTCCTTCTTTCCTGCGTATGTACACTTTCAGGAAAAAAAAAAAGGCAGGCAATGCACTAAGCATCCTCTGACATGCTTACAGAACTAATGTGTCCACAGACCACAGAAAACATATATTCAAGATGCCAAGAACACAAAACATGTTAGGATCAGGAAATCCTGATTGCCTCCATTGAGAGGTTAATGAAAGTTAATTGTGTACATTTGCTGTTTGTTACTCAAATATCACTTCCTTATGACAATATGCATTACTTAATCTGCAAAGGTCAATGAATTACTCTTTAGTTCCTTCCAAACGCCTGTGCAATGAACTTTGCCATTTTTAATACAAATTTCTCAGCAAAGAACTGGTGGTACAGGTTTGAGGCTTAGAATGCCTCTCAACCTGAAAACACCTTTCATCGCAATGTATTTCTAACACTACCCATATAGCTTTATAACTGTCAGACCTAAGCAGAGACTTCCCTGTAATGTTCATTCATGATTTGCACACCACAAGCTAAGCACATAAGGAGTTCAATTACCGCTTTTTGAATCCTCTTGCAATACAAATGATTAGCCAATGTATTGAACCTGAAACACAAAGGCAAAGAGATTTAGGAAAACTGAGATATGCTATCATGTGAAATGTGACCATGGTTAATAGCAGTTTGGATGAGCAACTTACTCTTCATTGTCAATTGCGTCACTTAAAAAAAAGAGGACCTAAGCTGGAAATACTGCAGGTCAACAGCTTGTCAAAACTGCATAAATGCACAGAGAATGGTATGAATGAACACAGTCCTAATCCTGTGAGCTAAAYTACACAGCTGCTGACTCCCCTTTTCACCCATGTGGTGCTCCACTGAAACCAGGCATGTTTGTATGGACAGTCAACACAGCCTACAGGTTTGGGGGCTATATTCTGAACCAGTGCRGATAGTTTGAATAGCACTAGAAATCTCCATGCAGAACCAGGACAGCAGGGTTTAACTTAGCAGGTAGTGGAATGCACAAGCACAGCACAGAGACAAGACTGGGGAATTAGGCTGCTGGCAAGTAGCAGCTGAAAGCTGATTGAATACAACAGATTGGGCTTTCATACTGGACAGATAGGCAGCAGCTATTTAAATGGAGTATTAACAGTTTTGCTCTTAATTATTTCCAAACCTTCCAGCTAATGCAAACTCCGTATGACATGTATTTTGGCCTCAATTAATTATTTGCTGTTTCTGTATGAATCCAGTTAAAAGAAAGCTGAATGGTTTGTTGAGAATTTCTGTCTATTTAAAATCATTCTTGTAAGTGCTTGGATTCTTTCTTCAAACAGCTGTCATGTAAGTAACTGAATATATACCTCACAAAAATGTTCACTTTCTCCATCTCAAGTGGAATTTCTTTCTGAAATGACACTGCCCTGCAAGCCAACAAATGGTCATCATTCTGGCCCAGTGGCAGGTGGAAGACCATGAAACTCCACAGCTAAAAGTGGAAACTTTATGCCTTCAGAAAAGGGAGACTCCTATCTTGCCAGTTAGGTGTCATTTACTTTTTGGTCTGGGAGGATCTGAGATTGTGGCATTTCTATGTATAGTACAGTTTTTTCTAGAATTTTCTGAAAGCATATTACTTCTAAGTTTTATCTCAGATACTTACATAGTCATGTGAAAGCCACAGCAGCTGGTTTACACCTCAAAGAATAAACAATTACTAATAAAAATGTCAAACCTCTCCCAAACATCTCTGAAATAAGAGAATGACCTTCCAAAATATGTTTCAGCAGACTGTTTTAATGCAGCTACTTCCAAAAGCAAGCACTTGAGCTTTGTTTTCATATCTGTATTTTCTATACCTCCTCCTTGATACTCTCCTTGTATAAAGTACCTTGGATGTCTCATCAATACTAATTCAATATGGATCCAGGGTAGACACACAATAGCACTTGTGACAAATGGGACAGAATGTACTATATGACATTTATTCAGCTTGTGAGAGGGCAGACGCATAAAGATTATAGCAGCATAAAGTAAAAAAGGTTCATGTAGACAACACATGATCTAGCGTAAAGACTGCTGACTGGCACAAAGCCAACCCATCAAAAAATCTGATACATATTTTTACTGTCACAGTGAATTTATAGCCTGAAATTTTTATATTCCTTTCATAAAAAAAACCCTTCAATGTCTGCTTTTTATTTCATCATACTCAGGAAAGGAAGAATGTCCTCTCACCAAACTGAAGTGAGAATGAATTTAACTGAGCCTCTTTCCTAATCAGAATAATTGAATTGATTTTTCTTTGAGCCAAACCAGCAAAAAAATAAACTACTGGTACTGCTTTGGTTTACCATGCTCTTCAGGTCTCTTTTTTGGATGATTCAGAAGGAATTAAAATGTACAGAAACAGTAACAAAAGACAATCTTGTATGTGTCAGCCAGGATCAAACAAAAGGATTAACTGGAAAGTCATGGTTTCCGGTGGCAACCACAGCTTTTCAAGCAAAAATTGTAAATGTATAGGAGATAAGGGATTTAATGAGAAAGTTGGACATAGCACTTAGCAACAGTTGAGATGAGCTGTATACATCCCTAGCCACATGGAAAGATATAGGTCTTTCTCATCAGCCAAGATGTCTGTACAGAAAGAAGAAACATAGCAGCAATAGAAGTTGTTAATGGCTCCAGCACATCATATTCAGCACAAAATGGCTATGAAATGCCCAATTTTACTATTTTGAGGCCTTAACAGGTGTCACAATGTAGAACCACCCTAAACTTGTCTCAACATACAAGGATATTGAATGCTCCAAGTTTTCTTATGGATGATGAGCATCCACAGGCTTTGACAGAATACCTGCCAGATTACCATGGCTCGGTGAGTGTGGAAAAAAGTGGTACTTGCCTTTAAAGGTCAGTCTAAGCAGTGGAGATCTTCCAGCTTTCCAGAGCAGCATGGACTTCTGCACAGCAAACATGAATTAGCAAATCTGCTTATCCCTTCCTACAGTTGTCATAAACAGGTGCTACATGAATACAGGCCAGAAACAATTCATGTCTTTATCATTCTCAATGAGATTTTCATTCGACTTTCTTCTTGGTCTTTTCTCTGACATTTGAAATGTGAAAACCCTTGTATCTGCAAGGTAATCAAGTTCACATTGGGGAACGGTACATGAACTCAACACTGCCCCGAGGCTTAGGCCTGAAGGAATTTCAACTGTGCAGAGATGGAATATGCGAAGACAGAAATACGAGGAACTTGGTGGCATTGCTAACTGTGAGAATAGATGGGCGTTATTGGATTGATAAAAATAGCATGGGGAGGTAGAGATGCATGTAAAATGATATGATTTGGAACGATAGTGCTTCACACTCCTTTTGCACAGGTATAAAGAGCTACACAAGCATTGTTCTAGTTCAGCGCTGCCATAAACTCCCCAGACGAAGGCACCACCAACCAGCACAGCTGAGCCAATGTGGGGTAGCAACAATGCTTGCTGTATTCTTTCAGTGGCTGCTGCAAAATTTCTGGCTGCCAGACCTAAATTATTCCTGGAGTACTTGGTGCTCCTCCTCCACCTCCAGCATGGCTGATTGAAGCTACAACCTGGCCCTAATTTTGCAGCTAGTCTCAACAAGTACAGTAAACAGTCCAAAGCATTCCTGGCACAGTGGAGCAGACATGAGCAAGAATTGTCTTTTAGCAGTTGCTATCCAAAAGAGACAGAATATATTTATGTTATGAATTCTGGATAAAAGTTATGAACTCCAGATACACAGTTTGTACTGTACCTTCCATTTCAGCTACAGATGTGAAACAGATTCTTGAATTTGCAGTCAGAACAAGCTAGGACAATGTCTGCTAATGCTTTTGCTTTCCATTTGCAGACACTGTAAAAGAAAATCTGTTTTCTCCACAGTGGAGCGAGTTTTAATCCAAGCTTCATTTCACTACTCCATTGAAGGCAACATTGCACAAATGTGTCCAAAAAGCACAATTTGGTACTGTATGTTTTTCACATTTTCTGTGCTATAAACAAGAAAATTAGATTATTTCATTTTTCATTTTATTTAATCATCCTCTCATACCTCATATTTATCTGTTTGTCTGCAAATCACTATATTGTCTTTGAATGTTGTTGCTAAATGCCATTATTTTTATTGTACAAATAAGGCAGAGAGAGGCAAAATGCTTATCCACATGGGCCAGTGTTAGAGTTAGAACTGTGTTTTTTTAAATTCTAATCCACTGTTCATTAACAGAAAATTTAGGATCTTCATCTACTATGCACTTGGATTTAAAACATTATTTTGCCCAGTTCAAAGATACTGTATTATGTCTCCAGCTGGCTTTTTCTTAGAGCTATACAGCTGGAGTACAAAAGTGTTCTGAAATGTCCCAACTGAATTTCAAATGAGTATCAGAAATAGGCAAGGATATACATGATACATGCAGAATATGTATCTAGGGAAATCACAGAAGATCTAGTTTCCACTAGTTGGTTATACATAAATTATTTAGGCAATCTTAGTAAGCCTGTTGATTAGCTGGAGGCAAAGATATCTATTTTAGGTGTACTTAGGGTCAGGATTAACTCATGAAACTTGGATGGCATTGCCCATGAAACAGCTAGAATCATTTCAGCAACCTCATTCAAAAATTAGGTAGTCTCCTTTTTTTATCACTTTTTTTTTTTTAAATTTTTTTTTTAGTTTTCCTTAACAAAGAGGACAAGATTTTTGAAATCATGTGATAAATGTCTTACAAAACTACACTAGAAACTATTTAGGGTGACTGGAGAAGAAACAGGACTGGGAGCCAGGAGACTATTTCTATTTCTAGTTCTGCCATAGACTGTGTGACTATGACTTTGAACCTCAGCTCCCGTTTTTGTGAAACAGGGATGATAATACTTACTGTTCTCTCAGGGATATTGTATAATATAATTTTCATTAAGGTTTATGAAATGCTTGAGATCCTTGATTAGAAGAAGTTGCAAATGCAAATTATTAATCAAGTAACAGTAATCACAGTATCAGCACTACTATTAATAATAATAATAATAATGTTTGTTAATGTTATTAATATTAAATTATAAGCTCAATAGCATTGTTCTCATAAAAAGCCCAACCTGCACATAGCAGGAAGATCATTGTAGCACAATTCTAAGAACAAGAATTCTGCCGGCATAGTTTCAACATGGGAGTGGAAAAGAATTCTTGAAGTTCTCCATCTGAGCAATTGTAGGTGGTAAAAATGAGTGTCTTTTCAATAATGCTTTGTGACATAGGAGCAGAAGCAGCTTTAAGAGCTTCACAGTATTTTTAAAACATGACTCAGGAGAGGCTTTCTCTTTCTAACAGAACCGGGGAAGAAAAAAAAAAAACAACACCCCGGAGTCAAACAATCTTTTAGAAACCCAGAACCTTGAAATAGAACAAGTATTGTAGGTCAGGATAATTTGAGTTCACATGCAACACCATTGACATATAAGAAATCTATGCATAAACAACAGAGAAAACCAGATCTCCTATATTGGAAGCCTTGAGCTCTGACAAGTTAATTGTAAGAATTTTTGTTCTGTGAGTGACCAAAAACTACCACAGGTAATTTGGGAGGTTAAAGCCCCTTCGGAAAGCTATCATTTTTGTGAAATACCTATATAGATTGTATTGAATGGTAGAAATAAGTTGAGGAAGCAGAAACATGGAAGATCAATATAGCATTTATTCCACTAAAGAAAAATGTGTTCAGATCTGGTTAGTGTCACATTAATAGAGAATGAAGGCAGTCTAGCAGCTTCTCTTTTCCTCCTGAACAGCCCATGTTAGGAAGCAGGTGTGAAGACCTTAAGAAAGGAGGGGAAGGTGATAGGCACAGTGTAATTGCACCCATTAATCTTACCACAGAAATAGTGCCTTTTAAAAAGCAAAACCCACGTGGATTGTGGGTTACACAGATTTCTGATGGTTCAGACTGGAAGAATTTAAGTGGCAAACCAAACAGAGCATTTGGTTTCAATCCCTCTTTTTGTCTTATTTCATGAGAGAGAAAAAAATTCAACATAAAAGAATTTTACATTAAATAGAATTTTAGAAATTCTATTTAATATACCACATAACCAATAAAAGAGCTTGTTTGATGGTATATGATAATTTTATCAATGTCTGAAAACTGAAGCGTGTTACTTCACTATGTTACTAATAACTATCTATGAGTTTGGAGGAAATCCTCCACAAGAAACACAGAAAGTAACTTCAGCTTGTGTCGTATCACAAAATGTCAGAAGTCTAATAAAAGTGGTAATCATGTGCCATTAGTCCCAAACAATGGCTGAAAATGAAGTAATCTCCATGACTAAGAAAAGCTTTTCAATCTTACATTATTGCTACTCACCTACATGGAGTGCATCTGGATGTCTTCCTTTCAATCTTGAAAAGTCAGAGAGAGTGCGACTTTCCATTGCGATTCAGTGAATATATGAAATGACAGACACCTGTTGCATGGTGGAACTGTTGATGGTACAGTACTATACCACTGAAAAAAAGGAAACCTATATTGTTTATACCCCCTTCATTACAGCCTCTGATAGGGTCAAGAGATGAAAAAGAAAAAAAAAACAAGTAATTCAGATGGTTCACTTTAACCGAAGAGTCTTACTGTACAAAGCCAGAGTAAATAGAAGGTGAAAAAATAAAAAAAATGAGCTACATTCCRGTTGTCATTGCTGCTCTCTCTGATGTTTATGAATATAAACGTCAATATGTACAGACTAATACACCATATGAAAAGCGTAGCTGTTTGTGTACTTTTCTTGGACATCCTTTCCTTCATCCATCCTATCACAGACAGGATCATGCAGAGCACTGTGGATGAGTACTCTCCACTCTGTTTTGTTTTCAGTGTGCAAGACTTTGGTTCTGTCCCCATAAATATCTATGAAGCAGGAAAGGAATCTGGATTTATAGTGCCCCTAGAGATGGATACAATGGTACTATTAATCTACAGTAATTATTGCCCTACCTTGTAGCTGGTAGTTTCTAGGACTTGTCATTAGCCCACTAAGTACCAGGCTAGCTCACTTGAACCTGACTAATATAAAACAGTGTGCATGACGTGTTGAAGAGAGTGCAAGGTAAATTCTAAATTCCATGTTAGCATTTCTGTTTCTAACATACTCAAGAATCACAAAAAGAAACCATCCAAAATAATGAACTGAAGTTTTAAMACTGTAAGAAACGAGGCTGTGTTGTGTGTTTATGTGTCCAACTTGGAATTGGTTCTGTTCTCCTGAATGCCAGAGACCATAGACTGATAGCTTCAAAAGTGAAGAAATTCTTTGCTCAGGAAGTGGTGGCCCATGTCCTATAGCAAAGTAATTCAACTTTCATTGCACTATTAAGTTCTACAGGTAAGTACTAGTACTAGTGTGATCACAGCTATGACATCCCAATTAGCCATCAACTTGTTACAGATATAAAATGTAGGGCAATTTTATAACATCTTACAAACTCTGCCATTTTATAAATATTGTGCCTGGCCACACAGCCCCTTACAAGCTTGGTAGTATCCCTAGCCCCTTCTACAGAGAGCAACACTGAGATCCAGAAGCACACGAGGGATATTTACACAGGAAAAAATGGCAGCTAGCTGCCAAATTAATTGGAATTAGACCTTAATTAGATGGAAAATTCAGGTCAGGATGAGATAAGAATTCAAATCTCGTGGGCACCAACCAGTGCTTTATTTCTAAAGTTGTTGTGCATTTTTAAGATAGCAGTCAAGCTGATTTCCCTTTAAGAGAAATGACTTGGCCATCAAATAAGGATAAATTATTTTTTCAGATATGCATGGTGGATCTTGGTTCTGATGTAATGTTGCTCTCTCCCATACTTCTAGATCTCCTATTGATGTCAGCATGGGATAGACAGAAAGATTTTTCCAAACAGGGAAATGGAGATTATTGTGGCAAATACTCTAATGGAGTCTTCGGTGACAAACCAAGTGACTATCAATAGGATACAGAAAAAAAAGAAGAAATCTACCAAGCCAAACTGTGATCTCTTATAGTTACTGTCACTGAGATCAGAATCTGTCTCACTGTCTCTTTTACACTACCAAGGCAGCAAGCAGCTGCTTTGTGCAGGAACAGTGATCCAGTTCTAGAAATCTCCCAGCAGCAACACTATCCTTTGTATTCAGTCTCTCGGTCTCAGTGGAAGTCAAATTCTACCTGCTGCTGATACAGGAACACACATTGCCTAGGAATAAAAATGATTCAGAACAAACTCAGATTATCTTAATTATCAAAATACAAACTCATATTTTATTACTGATTTTTCTACTGGGTTTGTGTAACTGTTTCATCTCAGTATTCTTTGCATTTTGCTGTTTAAGCTACAAGCTTCTTAAAGGGGGAGAGGGGAAAAAAAAAAAACTTGACATAATACCATGAAATCAAAGAGCAAGCTGACTGGAAAAAACAGTTACTATATTTAAACAGCATTATCCTATGACAGAACAGCAGTTTTAAAACCTTTCCACTTTGATACAGCACTTTTGCAGTATTTTAATATGTCTTAGTAGATTTCAAGTGGCTGAAACACTTTAATAACCATAATTTAAGAGGAATAAAATAGTACTGTAGGAGGAAGAAACAATGCCCCCATTTGTCACTCATGAAGACTTGTATTTGAAATCAGCTGGGGTAAAAAGAGCAATGAGTTTGGTGGTCTCAACCTAAGCCCCATTAGGCAATTAGCCAGTCTGCAAAAATCATGACATCATTTGGCACAGTTAAGCAGAATAGTATAACTTTGTCTATGACCACTGAAAGAGATCCAGACCTGAAACAGGAAGGCTATTGCAGGTCACCATTCAGGTGTATTGGCTCAACAAACTGGCATTTTCTGTAGTGCCCTTCTGTGCTGTGTTTAGCTGCAGTAAAAACTATTAATATTCTTTGAAAATTGAGCTACAAAACATATGTTTTTTGTGTACAGCAAGAGACAATT
The DNA here is from genome assembly GCA_035582835.1 of Phoebastria nigripes. Classification (NCBI taxonomy): domain Eukaryota; kingdom Metazoa; phylum Chordata; class Aves; order Procellariiformes; family Diomedeidae; genus Phoebastria; species Phoebastria nigripes. The sequence goes on from JAYKAV010001543.1 coordinate 1,317,331, forward strand.
CACATTATGACCAGTAACTCTACTGTGAATCTGCTTTACAGCAATAGGGGTGACTTAATGTTACTGCAATTTGAAGGAAAGCATCCTGCAGTCCTCTCTCAGGCCAAATTCCCATTTACTTCAATTAGTAAGCATTACAGGAACCATTTTAATGCTGCTGCCTGATGTGTTGGCTGCTTCTTCTAATATATTACAGTGAAAAAAAGATAGTAGGCCAAATGTGTGAATGGTATACTTCCATTATGTGAATGGAATTTCATCAAGACCATAGCTGGCCCATTTTGTCGTGTTTCTTTCCAAGGTACCGCTCTAAGGGGTTCCACTCTAACAACAAACTGCAACTTTGCAGCAGCAAAATAAATTGCTTTCCTTCTTCCTTAAAGATGGAGAATGTAAAGCTATCTGCACCTGCTGGAAGTATTAATCGCCTGGAGGCTTTCATGGGCTCGCGCTGCTTGAGGCAGAGCTGAGGTGCCTTCATTCTGATTTGGGTCAAGATAACCATCTTCTTTAAGAGACAAGACAAATTTCACAGGTAACTTTAAGAATCCTTGCATAGCGATGCGAAATAACACTGATTTCAATTCACAATTCTAAATTGGTATGATACCAAGTGATGCCAAAATTAGCAGGTACTGCTTCTGCTGCAGTATCTACATGGGTATTTGTAGTTCATTCTGCACTATGCTGTCTAGACCAAGCATTGTATCTGCAAATGTTTTCAAATGTGCAGCTGTCAGAAGATCTTTAATGATTTGGAGGGTATCACCTGCAAAGAAATCCTCCCTGGTCAGCTAGCATTGGTCTTGCACATCTGTGGAAAGACAGGGAAGTAATCGTGAAGGAAATGCAGAGTTTATTCTGCTCTGGAAGAGAAAGACCTGTAGAACAATCCTTAATTCAGTCATTCTTCTCTCAAAATTCACTGAGCCATAACAGAACACAGGACAGAAATAAACACAGGCAGAAGACTATGCTTTCAGGTTCTTTCCAGATTTTATGTAGGGTCTATGTTCAAAAGATGGAAAAAAAGGGGAAGAATCCAGTCCTCTATTAATGGATGAGAGAGAAACAATGGAAGTGGAGTTGTCAAACTGTAGCTGAATTAGTGAATCCCAGAGAATGCCAAGAGTTCCCCAGGATTCACTAGAATGCAAACTCTGTTTGCTTTCCTAGCAGCATTTCTGCCTGTTAACAAGTTAAGACTGAAAGGACACCATATCTACTTTATTATACGCTCTGCCAAGCTCTAATTGCACATGCCATGGTTCTGGTATGCTTAAAATAATTTTCCATAAGCCTTTTTGGAAACAAAAGGGAAATCAACAATGACATACAAAGTATATCACAGGGAGAAATAACTATGAAATATGACCCAGGTTTCTTTCTAATATCAGTTTGTTTTGAAAATTGCTACGATGCTTAACTGTATTGCTCTTTTACAACATTTAAAAGTAAGTTACTTAAAAATAGTAAGAAAATGAAATGCAGGACTTTCAAGTCCTTTACAGGTGCTCTTGTATACGAAGGCTAGTAAAATATGCTTGTGTGTAAAAACATTGCTGTCGTAAATGTATTTTTACAAAAAGCTTACATATAATGCAGGCTGTGTTAACGTGGTAGAAGGGAAGAAACTACTCATATAGACGTACTGTGCTGTTAGTCAGTGAAATATGTTAATTCAAGTAGCTGGCATTATTCCGTATATAATGACTGTGGAAATTATGTATTTTTTAATGTTGCATATGCACATAATATGGGGACTGACATTGAGTCTATCATGCAGAGCTGTCGGAAGACAAAGGTGCATATGTACATACTTGTGTGTTAGAGGATACTGAAAACTTAGGTGTGGGTTAGGTAGGCCTGTGACAGGCATCAATCAGCAGTTTTGTTGGCATTGAGTGCGTATTTTCAAAGACATACTGTTTTGTAAGATGCACGTGCACCTTGTGACCAGTTATGTTTTGGGGATGATGGGATCACGTGTTCATACAATATTAAGAAAAGTATTAAAAGTAAGAAGGAAATGTACAGTAAACTATATAAACTATATAAAACTGTCATGTTGACATTCTTTACCTCTGTAACAGTTAGGGTATGTCTATATACGTGCAGTGTGAGGCAGTGGTATGAGAAGCAACATAACTGTATTCAAGCAACATTTGGCCATGCTGATTAATCCTGCTGATAAGCAAGATAAAATTAATACAGGCAAGGCATGGAATAAGTAATTGTCATACCTGAACTAGATCATCAGATCTAACTCTTGAATTTTTATTCAGAACTGCCCTGTCAAGTGTAGACATGCTGTCAAGTTATCCTTATCTGGACATTGGCTAGTTACAGAGGAATCTCTTTTAGGGCAGTTGTACTTTTGCTAGAAAGGATATAGGGCCATATACACCTTAGAACATTGTAATTTTTTATCGGCTGTCCCCTCTCCTTACTCCTTTTGCTAATACAGAGGTAAGACTAAGGTATTTTCCTTCCAGATCAGACATACAGTTTCTTATAGTGTGGTACTGTGGGCGGTTCGTAACAGTGATGGATATGCAGATTGTATGTAGGATCTGCATTTATGTAAGCCAGCACACATGTAGAGATCAGCTTTTATATTTGCACGCACATATACAAGAACTTCGCTTGGCACCGAGTGCTTTTAAGGGAAGGTATTTATATTGCGTACTGAATTGCTTGCTATGTGTCCTGTATGTATTGCAGGTGTCATTAATGTCAGTTGGTGCTGATCTCACAGTTTGTATTGTGTTCATTGAAGTTTCTGTGAATTATTGGGTGGGATGGCTAAATCAGTCAAATTTTCTGTGTTCTATATTGGTTTGTGAATGTCAGTTATCGAGATACCGTGCTGAGGAAAGCTGGTATCTCACACCACACACGCTGCTGAAATCACACTGTGCAGTTTATACCTCCTTACGTTATCTCTGTGCAAGCCAGGGCTGAGTGTGCGTGTCACTGTTATGCTGGCGAGGCAGCATGCGATGGCTGCAACAGGAATTAGGGAAGTTGTGCAAAAGACGTTGCTCGGTGTCACCACAGGCCTCGTCAGAGCAGGGGCAGGACCTCTGGGGAACGAACCCCTTCACTGATAGCATGAAGGCACGCAGCCCTCACGTCTCTCACCTCTGGCGCCTCATGGCTGGATGAGGCTCCTGTCATAGCAGAGGCGGGGGCAGCCCCACACTCACCCTTTGGCTGGATGAGGCTCCTGTCACGACAGAAGTGAGGGCAGCTCCCACAGGCAGGCTGACACTCCTGTCACGACATGCGCCGGGGCAGCTCCGCGCCAACCCCCTGCGCTGAGGTGCCTACCGCGACAGCGCGCGCTCCGGCGGCGGGCAGCTCCCCTCAGCCGGCGCGCGCTGCCGCCAGGGCAGCCCCGCTCCCCCCTCAGCCTCCAGGCACGGGTTGAGGCCGGGACAGAGGGCGGCCGCGGCGGTTCACGCCGGGGCAGGGGGGCGGGAAAGCGGCCACCCCACCTGCGGGCCTCTCCCACGGCGGAGCGGAAGCGCTCCCGCCGCCGCATGAGGCCTGCATCACCCGCCTCCGCCTCCTCCTCCTCCTCCGAGCCGAGGGCGGGCGGGCGGCCGCGCTGCGCAGGACCGCGCCAGGCGCGCTGCCACCGCCTCAGCGCCGCGGGCGGGGCCGCGCCTTCCCCCCGCCCCGCGCCGCGCGCCCCGCCAATGAGCGGCGTCCACATGCCGCGGCGGCGAGAGGGGCCCGGGCGGCCCAGCTCCCATAAGTTACATTAGAGCAGCCGCCGCCGGTGCGCGACCGGAGCGAGCGGGAGCCAGCGGCGAGGCCGGGCGCGGGCGAGCGAGCCCAAGCCGTGACGGCGACAGCGGCCTGGGCCGGCGAGGGGAGGATCGGGCTGCTAGAGGAGGGGGCGCGATTCCGACCCTTCCCGGCAGAGGCGAGGCGGGCAACGGGGCAACTGCGCCTTTTTCTCCCCACCCCCCCCATCTCTGGAGGCGAGCGGGGTGAGGCGTGCCGTTATCGCCCTCTGCGGGGGCGGCTCGGAGCCTGGTGAGACGAACGGAGAGGCCGCTCGGCCACCTGGACGCGGCCCATCCCCGGCGCAGGCACCCGCCGAGCCCCCCGCACGCCCTCCCGCGCCCCTGAGGCGACAGCGGCTCCGGGGGCCCGCGCTTCTCTCCTCCCTCTCCTCAGCCGCCCGCCCGGGGCCGGGGTGCGCCTGGAGCCCCGCTCATCCCCGCCGGAGAGGCGGCTCGGCTCCCTCGGAGGGCGTGTGGGGTGGCAGGGGGGCGGGGGCTTTTTTTTTTCGGCGGCTTTCTCTTCTTTTTTTCTGTCTTTTTTTTTTTTTTTTTNTTTTTTTTTAATTTTTTTTAATTTTTAATTTTTTTTCCCTCCCCCTCCTGCCTCCTTCGGGAAGAGTGAGGCGCTGAGGTGGGCTCGGGCGCTCCTCTCTGTTGCGGGAGGGGGTCTATGGTGATAGCACGGGGGCGGTGGGGGAGAGAGCGAGGGGCTGAGGAGGGGGCTCGCCGCCGCGCCCGCCGCCGCTGAGGAGGAGGAGGAGGAGGAAGAGGCGAGGCACCATTTGCTGCTCCCTGCCCCAACCATGGAGAACGCGCACACAAAGACTGTGGAGGAAGTTTTGGCTTATTTCGGCGTCAACGAAAGCACCGGACTCAGCTTGGAGCAAGTCAAGAAGCTGAAGGAGAAATGGGGCTCCAACGGTAGGTGAACCGGCCCCACGCCGCCCGCCTCCCTCCGCCGCGGGGATGCTGTCGCTGACACTCGTCGTCTCCCCACTCTCTCTGCTCCCTTTTTCACCCCTTTCTCTTTTTCGCTCATCCTTCTCGGGGCCCTGTTTTCAAGGCCTAACGTGTATTTGCAAAGCCGGCATCTCTTACAGGACCCGGAATAGGAGCGAGGGAGAGAAGATGGCTGACTTGAACTCCACCTCGTGGGTTTCTTTCATACCCCAAGCTCACAGGGCTGCTTTGGGAAGGAGGATGTCACCTCTGTTTCCTTTCACCTTAACGGTGGGAAATCTTCCACTCTGAAATGAAGCGCTGTGGGGTTTTGGTTTTTTTTTTTTGTCCGTCTTGACCTTCATTTTTCCCTGCTTTTCAGTGCCTTTCTGTCCCTTATTTTACATTCTTCTCTCGAGTCGGGGCACAGAATTCAGCCGATAAGGTGTTTCTTTTTTTTAATCCTTATTGCTTGGCCTTCCTAGTCCCTTTGGAACTCCCGTGCCGTTGTGTAAAAATGAAAAGCTATGAGAAGATTATATGGTGATTTTTTTTTTTTTTAGCTTTAACGCTGTTTTTGTGCCTCTTAAATTACTAAATGTAGTTGCGGGGAAATAAAAGGGAGAGCAGAAATAAGAAAATAGCCTTAAAATGGAGGAAAGAATTTGAAATATTTAGAACCAAGTTTGGTGGTTTGGGGTTTTTTAAGTGACGGTGGAGAAAAACCTTTGTCAGAAAGCGTTTGGAAAGCATTTTGAGCCTTTGACCCTTTGTGTGCAGCAACAGCAGAAGTCCCACAGCTGGCTGGTGTGATGACTTGGCTGAATTATAACCCTTAGCACATTCCGGCTAACCTGTATGTATCTTAAAATGCAAAACTATCGGGCCTATTCAGATGCTGTAATGAAAAGAGCCACCTTAATGGGGTTTTCAGTATGTCTGTCAAATCAACCCAGTTGAGTGTGCAATTCAGGAACAATATCTGGTGGATGCCTTGTAATGCTCTAACGTGTTTCTTCAATGATTTCTTTTCTTTGACATGCTTCCTGGAAAAATCTGCCACTGACAGAGTTACCGGCTGAGGAAGGTAAGCATGTTCATGAAATCTTCTGCTAATTCTTGTTGATAATGCATCTTTTTTTTTTTTTTTTTAATGTGCATAACTAAATGGCTTTGTTACATATTGCAGGAAAAACCTTACTCGAGCTTGTGATTGAACAATTTGAAGACTTACTAGTTAGAATTTTGTTGCTGGCAGCTTGCATATCTTTTGTAAGTATCAATTTTTTTTTATTTCATAGGCTTCTGTATTGCAGAATGACAGATGTTGCAATGTATAGGAACTGTACGTGCTGAAGTTACTCTCTTTCTCAAAAGGTAGAAGTCTAAGATGTGAAGTAAATTGCTATCTCTTAAATTAGTTGCCTTGTGAAGAGGTTTCTGTATGCTAGAAAACAAAATTTCAGGGAATCTTTCATTGCATAAGTACGTAACTGCGCTAGACAGATATTTTAAAAAGTGCTTCCCATTCAACCCAGTTTGCTTATTTGAGGTGGGATTTCCCAATGCTTTTGTTGGCTTTGAAAGCTAACCTTGAGTAAGTAAGTGTTTAACTGGACGTTCTTCTTGCCTTTGAGTTAATCGTTATCAAGCTCAATGTATAATCATTGGAAGACATTTTTGGATGCAATGCAGACTGTAAATAGAATTTACATGGCGAATATTCCAGTTGCCTTCCCTTCCTGATAATAGCAAGGTGACAGTTGTTGCTTTTGACAGTGACAAGAATGATGACGGCTGTGATGGCACCATTGTTGACCAAATTTGGTAACTGACCTTTGGATAGTCCAGTCATTAAATGGACATCTTGCTTTGCATACAGGATTAAAAGAACAAGAACACTTTTAAATTTTTTTTTTTTTTAAAAGCATGTTTAGGCAATCTTTCTACATAATGTGTAAAGGGTATGTGTTTGCTGAAAAACTGGAAAACTGAGCAAAGGCTAAGTATAGAAGGAAGATGAAGGCTGTATGTCTTGGAGCTGCACAACAGAAACAAAAGTGTGCAGAATATTAAATTGTTTAGGTAGGAGTAAAAGTTTGTAGTAGACTTTGCCCTGGAGTTGTAATTAACTACTTTAAAAAAAAAAAAAAAAAAAAAAAGGCAGCTCTTGGGGGGAGTGGAAATTGTGGTAACTCTTTAGCTAAGGGCAAGCTAATTAGGATGGGCAAAGGAGAATGTATTCTGAAGCTGTTCTGTTTGATGGGGGAAGGGTTGCCCTGTTGTGGCTGCTGCAGTATATACTGTGTTGCTGATCCTCCACCAAGAGAGGCTTCAGCTATCCCCACACAGACACCTTTCAAAGTGCTTTGGGTTTTGATATGCATATACCGTTACCAGCTGAGGAATGATTGGTGGCATTGATCTTGACCATGGAGACAAATGTGCCTTACTTACTCTTCTGTTTCTTGGGGAGGAAATCACGCTGGCTGTAGAAAACTGAATAAACAGGTCATTCAAAAGCTTTTTTTTTTTTTTTTTCTTCTTTCTCTTTTTCCCCTCCCAGAGGGTGAGAAGGGGATGTATTTTTGTTCCTGAAAAGTCAGGAATGTTTCTCTCATCTCATGAGATAAATGACAGTACAGAAGTTTGTTAGCTTTTCATGCCAAGGTACACTATTTGTTTTTATAAAAACCAAGTAAGTGAAAAGTCAAATTCACCAAACTTTAAGCTTTCATTGCTGAATCTGAGTAAGTATGATACCAGACTGACAGAGGTCATATAACATACACTGCCAAGCCCTCTTTGAAAACTTGATTAGTAACTGGATTCAGTTTCTTTTTTCAGTATGTTTAATTTTCCTATCTAATTAAGAGGAGACTGTAGTCTAATGGAGTGTGGGATAGATCTGGGTTCTCTGCTTTTGTGCAACTGGCATGGTATATGACCTTGGACTACTGCTCTGCCTTTTCTGTCTCCTATTTAAGTTACAGATACCCACTATAAATTGATGTTAATAGTACAGATTTTCTCTTTTTGATTAAACGTAAAAGAAAAAACTAGATATATTATAATTTTGGTACTTTAAAAGCACTTCCCCTGTGTGTTTGTATCTTTTTCCCTGCTGAGAAGGTGATCATCTGTTGTCTTGTTTTTCTTAGGTTTTAACACTTTTTCTTGATGAAAGCATATTAGAGACTTTTGTAGTAGCTGTAAAGAACTGTTGAGTATGTTGATGTAAAGACTGTATAGCTTCAAAAATTGGATGTAATTAACATCACCTAAATTTTGGTGTTCCTGAAAATGTTTGAATAGAGTACGTAGTTCTGTTAGGCTTGTGGACAGTAATTGTTCCATGAGAACACTTGAAAATATTACATTAACAACTGGAATTACACATAATGCTGAGATTACAAATTATGTTAAGTCATTCTTCCAGTAGAACAACTTAATGCTAGAGCTTAACTTCAGTGTGTTTATAATGCTATCTTTTACAAGCCTTAGAAATTCAGTTTTTCCATTTGTACTGTTGCAAGGCATGCAAAACTTCTGTACCTTAGAGATCTTGAAATGGATAATTAGACTTAAAATGGAGTCAGTTGAATTTGCGTTGGTTTTGGATGTTGAGTAATACTGTTGAGAGCTGCTCTTTAATGAATCAAGACTTCCGGCTTTCTTGGGGGCAGTGTCAGATCCCACAGACTCATACTGTGGAACTTAGTGCAGTGCTGATTCTCACTTCAATGACTGCTTTTTACTATGGTTAATTGTTTGATAGACTGTAAACTGTAGCACTTGAGTAGAAAGTAGGACATTGTATAGCGTACCAACAGAAGTAAGGTTGGATAAAGGCTCCTGTTTGAAATAACTTTTGACTGAAGACTTCAAGGCCTGGTGTATGTCCCAAAGGGTGTTTCCAACAAGATGCTCAAATAAGGTAGTTTCCTTTGAATGGCAAGGGGTGGGAAAAGGTGGCTTACCAAGGACTTAAGAACAAATGACTGCAAAAGCCCCTAAGTCTTTTTGAGTTACTAGTGGGGGGGCGCTGAGTGTTGGAATTGGGCATGAATATATAGCACTGACTTAATTTTTTTTAAGTTTTTTTTTTTAGTGTGTCACTGAAAACTCACTCTAATTTGAATTTGTTTTTTTCTGACTATCAAATGGAGTATATACTTTGTGCTAGTGGCAGCAGATGTATATGTGCTTTCAGGAAAGGCATAGGTGCTGTTAGGGCAGTGAATTGTAGCAGTGTTCTTTACCAGCTGTATATCGTCAATTTAAAAACACGTTGAAGATTCAGGTATGGGAGAGGGGATCTCGAGGTATATAGATTATTGTTTTGTGCTGTGGAAGCTTTTCTGGTAATTGTGTTGTGATCATAAATCATATTAGATTCTTACTATTATGACTGACTGCACAGAAGCAGCCATCGTTAACATTGAGATCTGCATTAGATTTTTGTGCAGAAGCATCCCCTCTTACATACAATATAAACTTCTGTGTTCAAAGTGCCTTTTGTGTCCTCTATTCCCACAGCCCCTGTCAGGTATGTGTCAGTAAAATAAATCAGACTAACAGCTGAATCTGTGTCACCCTGGCTGATTGTAGGGGTCATATGCTGCCTGTTTGTTGGCTGTAGATACTATGTCCTACATTCCAAGTTGCAACTGCTGTTACAGATGTGCCTAGTTAGTAACAGCTTAAATTCTTACACTGTTGTTTCTTCAGTATTTTTATTGGCCTTAAGTTTGGCTTTTGCAGAGAAACAATATAAATAATTTCTGATGGTGAGTAAATGGATCTACACATAGGCTTGGACCTTGTCTTGGTGTTGTGTTGAATCTGTGAAGCCTATGCAGAAATAAACCTGTAGCGTGTATCTCAACAGTTCAAGTGCCTTCATAGCCTGACTTTCTAGGTGCAAGTAAGAGGATGTTTAATTTTCCATGAGCTATGGCTTTTAATTCTTGCTGCTTCTGGAGCATGTACTCAAATCTACAGTATTTACATAAAAGAGCAGCTTTGTTTGCTGTGTAAATGACTTTGACAAGTTGCAAAATGTTACTTGTGTATCTGATGTAGAATAGTTCTTTGGTAAAGTATATATGCTTTAAACAGTGATGTATGCTTAACCATGCAGTCTTATCTTTGCATCACACTTACAGTGAATTTTCTTCTACAAGATGCAGCATAGACTACAAACTCTACCAAAAACTTCAGTGTTAAAAAGATGGTTAAATACAGCATCCTAAGAGCATTCCTCTTTTTTTCTTTTCTTTTCTCCCCTCCGCCAATTATTTCTTTGATTCCTAAGCTGACTTAGAAGTTAATGTTCTGGGAATGTTTTCTACTAGCGGATATCCATGTTTAGATTAAAACAATATATTGTGATTTAGTCCAGAGATTATTATAGCCTGTAAATTAGCACGAGTACAGCCTTTAATCTGTGTTAAAAGGTGAGCAAAACTACTTTTGGAGTAAGTAAGATGTGCCGGTAAAAACGTTGCAGGCTTTGCCCTGAAATCACCCCAAAAGCTACCTGTTAAGGTCAGTAGCAGTGAATATGTGGCACAAGATAAGGATTGCTGTAGTACATTACACTGGCATGCTTTTAGCTAAACTGAGGTTACTCAATAGCACCCAAGATACCAACTGATGGTTAGGGGTGAATAAACTGTGAGAAGCAGTTGTGATTCCATTTTACTTTGTAGAAATTAAACTGTGGGTGCTATGTATCTTTTTTCCTTATTGCTACACTAATCACAGGAATGTGTTTATTTTCAGAAATATGGACTAGCATATCTGGTGCGTGCTTACAATCTGCTAACCCAGTAAAATTCTTAATTTTGTACTTATATTTGTGGTCAAGATCCTCCCCTGGGTAGCAAATAAAAAAACAAACAAACAAAAAAAACCCTCTACTGAATAATGGAACTAAAATTGGGAGGTTTTTCTTTAGTATTTCCTGGTGTTCAGTATAACTGATATGGAACAAGTATCGGGACTACTAAAGTAGTTTGCATCTGCTTAATTTTAAGCTAATTTGAATTTAAGCTAATTTTAAGCTTAATTTGAAAAGGAAAATCACTGAAAGAGGGTTTTCTGAGCAGTAGTTAGTACACTGTCCAGAATACACTAAATCTTAATTCACAGTATCCTGTGAGAAGAAAGCTGTCTTAAAAGCAGCCCATAGTTTTACATGACCTGTTTTAATTAGTCCAGGGCTTCTTTTTGTTAGGATGAGATCTTACTCTCCCAGCTTGCTTCTAAGTTTCCATTGTCAAAATGAAAAACAAACAAAAAACCTTGTTAGGTTGCTGACAACAAACTGTTTGCTTTTCCTCTGTTAGTGGTAAGGGGGTACAGCCTGCTGGGCAACAGAACTCTATCTTGAAATGTCCATTATTTACTCTAATTCTGGTTTTGTTACTTAATGATAAATAGCTGAGACAACTTGCCTCCATAATTTATCTTACAATACAGAGACACCTCACTTGTAGAAATGCAAAAAGCTGTAGGGACACTTCTGTTCTTCTAGCTGTTTTCATCAGTAGTCAGTTCATTGCTGGCTGACTTCTGCATTGTACCTCTGCCCCCTTTTTACAAATAACCATGAAAACTAAGTGCTATTTGCCTATCATCGTATATTTTTTTGGGTTAGTGTCCTGCAGGTCCACCCCATTAAGCTTTGATTTAAAATAGGCTTCTGCAAGCCGTAGCTCTAGCAGCCCTAAAGCAAATACGCTGAGTGAAAGTTGTCCTTTAAGCTGCTTACGTCAGCTGTTGATATGGGACTTTTATGTCTTGCTATTAATTTCCCTTATATTTTCAGACTTGCATTTCTCTTGAGCAATTATCTTACTCTCTTTTCCTACTCTTTTAAGTTTCTTAAATAGATGGTAACTCTACTTACTGACCATAGTGCCTGAACAGTACATTAGAGATCAATGACCTGGAAATTAAGCTGTTCTGCATGTGAGTCTTAAAGTGATTAGGGCTGAAATATGGTGGGGCCCTTCTGAATAGTAGTCAAGTAAAAGATGTCTCATTGTAAACCTCTCCAGGGTCTTAAAATTGTGCTGGTGGAAACTTTTTGACAAGGACTCAATGCCTTGAACAAGAATTGTCTAGTCTCTACCAGGCTTCAGCATATGATCTGTTGTTACTAGAAATGCCTAATTAAATACTTGTATTCCTTGTTCTACTTTCTCTTTGGTTTTTGTTTTTACTTCAGGCTACTGTCAAATAATAAACCTGATCTGTTACAGCAATATGTGTTGTGTATCACAAGTGTCCTAAATGGAGTGTTAATATATCTGTAGTCTGCTATAACAAAACCAAGAACTCGCAATGTATTCTGTTGTTTGTATGTCTATAAAATGTTCTAGAACTAAGCTTAGATCGTTCCACTGTTAGTAATTGTGTGGAAACTTTTTTGTGTTGCTGGCTTCCAGGATTAACTAGGTACTTAATTTTAATCTGATCACAGATTGATAGTTTTGCCAAAAAAACAACAGTGAAGATCTAAAACATCAGATCTGTACTGTCAGGATCTCTAATCTGAGTTCATCTGCTCTTTTTGAAATAATGGCTTATTGAAAGAAAAGATCCCTTGAAAACTTAATTTTGGTTCTCCTTGACATACTTGGATCTTACTCTCCTTGTAGCTACTTTCCTTACCTCTTAAAGTTGCAGACTTTCTCAATGTTATTTTACAACACACGTGGTCTTCAGTCTGAAAAGATTATGGTTTAGCATTGTGTAAAGCAGATGTTTTATTCCGGTTAACCTTGTAGGTGCCTGCTCTGTTCAGACCATCACAAAATGATTGAATTTACTTGCTGCTTTGGAAGCAAAATGGGCTCTACAGAATTCTGATAAGGAAAGGGAGGGAAGAAACAGATGCTAAGCAGCTTTTCTGATGGCAGCGTGTGACCTTGTGTATGCTAAGAAAATTGGAAATGTACCATTAGCCATTTCTGTAGCTCCACTGGATGAGGCAGTGCTGGTGCAGAGTAGAAGCTGTCCATGATATAAATTATGGGTAATGTGTGGAGTGAAGACTACAATGTCAACTGTATGACTGCTCTAGCAGGTCAAATGGCAGAAGTTGTTAACTGGGGATTGGAGGTTAGTGGTGTGGGAGGAGGGAAGAAATACCGAGATGTAGAGAGCATGAGAGGTCCTAACTAAATCTCTTCTCCAGAGGGATTATACAGACCCTCAAAATGTTGTGTTGCCAGTTGGAATGTTTCAGTCTTATTAATCATAACCTGGATCTTCAAAGTTTATCCTTTTGTAATAAAATTTGTTGTTGCATTGAATTTGCTTGACAGTCTGCTTTCTGCTTGAGGCTTTCCTGCTGCTGCTCCTTCCTTTTAACATCCTGGAGTGTTTCACAATTGAGCAATAGCTCTGAGCAGTGTGTTGGTGGAATTATGGCGCTTGCTTTAGTAACGGTTTGCTTGCTGCAGTCTTGTAGTGATTCAGAGTGCTGTTGCCTGACTACCAGCCCTAATTATCTCAACACGTTGTTCCTATTTACTGTCACTTTCCAGGCTTCCGGTTGCTCAACATGTTGACGAAAGAGCTCTTCCTTTCTGGTCATGTTAGCTTGACTTTTCTTCAGTAACTACAGAACTCTGCAGAGGCCCTGACATATACCCATTCAAGCAAGTGAATGGCAGAAGCCTAAAACTGGAGTGTAACTCTAAAGCACATGAATTAAGATAAAATCTATGTGGAGCCTTTTGTGCAAGTCCTCAAGTTGCTTTACTTTTAAAAATCCAGTTTTAATTTGAGTTTTATCAGCTACTCGGCTCAGAATTCAACTTCAAATGTAACTATACAATTCACTTAGATGCTTCAATAAGACACTACTTGTGTTTAAATAAGTAGATGCTTATTTTTCATATCTACTTACTGAAAACTTGTAAAGCTGTTTTCATTTGTGTGTCTAAGTTACTGGTAAAGAACAATTAACTTGGTTAAAATTCAGATTCTGGCAAAGTTTTAGTGCTCTAAGTAGTCAAACTAATCAGTCTGCATCCTGTGTTAGACAGTAATGAAAAATTTTTTGAAACTTTTMACTGCTGTAGCTCTTGTCACAACTTCTGCTTTCATTTTTGAAGCAAAAATAGCAATTATGTTTCCCAAATAAATAGCTTGCTCCTTTAAAAGAAGAGCAGCCTTGGAAATGAACTTTGTACTACTTCAGTAAAGATTCTTCTTCTCCTTTTCCATTGCATATTGCCAACTCATTCATGAACTACAAAACTACACCTTGGAAGATTGAGGGGTTTTAAAAATTGCTCAAGTCCAAGCAGTTGAACCTCAAGATGAAATTTATTGGGTCTTAAGTTTGCAAGGTGTGTGTGTAAATCAGTAATTTAAATTATTGTGTTTCTCTTACAGGTCCTGGCCTGGTTTGAAGAAGGTGAAGAAACAATCACAGCATTTGTAGAGCCTTTTGTAATCTTGCTTATATTAGTAGCCAATGCAATTGTGGGAGTGTGGCAGGTATGCAGAAATTTTTACAACATCAAATCACAAATGTTTTGGGTTTGTTTTTTTGTTTGTTTGTTTAAGAGGAAAGACTGTACAGTGTAGTGTCAGGTGCTTCATACGATGCAAGTAGTATGTGTTACTAACTTTAGATTCCTGAGAGTCAACATACCATAAAACTTCTAGACAGAAAGTGTTGACTTAAAGGTAAAATGAAAGCTTCAGAAATACTGCCAAAAAGGCAAAGTGCCCATCAGTGTGGCCACACACTGGTGAACACGTGAACTAGGCAGTCCAGAATGAAGGCCTGAATTCAGGAAATAAATAAAATCTTGCAAAGCTAAGAAACAATCAATTGGATCGGCTTGCAAAAAAAAAAGGGGTTTTGTCCCAACTAAGGAACAAAGGATGGAACACTTGTAATCTAGTTACTTGTCTGTTTCCTCTTGAGACAAATGCTATGTTTATTACATTTATTAATACATTTAATACAGTATTAATTCTTCCTATTCAATTACTATAGTACCTGTTAAGTGTACATCTAAAGGCTGCATGTCTGTCAAAAGGCAGAAGTTGCTTCTGAAAACAACATCTAAATACCATGAAATTTTTCCTACATTATCAGCTGTGAGATTAATTAGATGGCTTTTTGTAAATCGTATAGGCAGTAACATTCTAACACTTCTTGAGATGCCAAAACAAAATTGTTCATATAACTTTAGTTTACTAATTTGATCACTTCAGACAGAGCATGTTTTATTAGAATTGTTTTTCTGCAGATAAAAAGTATTCTAGGATTTTTAGGGTAGCTTAAGTTCTTTGTAAGGCTGTTTTTGGTGTGGTGTTTTTTTTTTTTTTTAAGGGGTGGTGTTAATGTGACATAATTACTTGTTATCTTCGCAAGTTAGGTTTCATGCTTTAAAAAAAAAAACAAAACAAAACACCAAAACAAAAAACAACCCAAACCTGTCCAAAATAACAACAAAAATTAAGAGGAGGAGCCCTATTAACAGGTTAAAACGTGTTAGAGAGGAGCCCTCACACTGGAAGCCACCAGAATTGGCATTGAGTGACATTGCTGTACATTCCTGTGCTCTGCTTTGTGCTAGCACAAGTAAGCTGGTTGAAGACTAACCCTCAGAAAATTCAATTTTTAGCAGTATCCAGCTTGCTGTGCAACTGCTAGAGCTGGTATGGAGGGAAGAGGTAATGTTGATCAAGGGATGATAGCATTGCCCCCTTAAGTGTCATTTTCTATTCAAATCTTCATAAAGCAATTGTGCAAGAATTAATCTTTAACTTGAAACTTTGAGTTAGAATTCTGCATGTAGTAATTGTAAGTATGAAATGTAAAGCTATCTGTATAGTTTGGGGATTTTCTTGTGTGGTTGTATACCCTGTTGTAGGAAATAACCCAATTTTTTTTGGATAGTGTGCAAAGAATACCTCTCCCTCTATGTGGCGAACTTAATTGTGAAACAGAATTGCTGTACAGATTAAATGACTCATTCCCTTGTTTCAATGGACATGGAAAATAAGTCACAGTACATAGTCTCCACCCATAAATGTATCTGTTTCTACAGGTACTAGATGTGAGCAACTGAGTCATTGCCTTAGCTCTGCCCTCCTCAACCTTTCCTCTCACGTGCCCTTTTCCCAAAGTGCCATCTGCTAGTACTGCAGTGGTTGGCAAGACTACCATAACTTCAAGCAAACTGGGAACAAAAAGAGCCTAACACGCTGAGCTGGCTGTCCTAGCTGAATCTTGTTTAATTCTTTCTTATTTCTTCTTTTTGAAGGAAAAGTTCCATTTAACTAACCTTCCATTTGTGGGACTTCCTTTTGTACCTTTAAGGTTTTGCCTAATGTTAACTCTTAGTTAATCCACATAAAAGCAGTATCAGCATTATTGTGCTGAGGAGTAGAATTAATTTACCTGGTGGAATACAAGGCTAGTATTAATTATAGCTTTACAGGTCTGCGCTAGTATCTCTGCACTGCCTGGCACTGAGCTGTACCATGTAAACATTAGTCCTTCAAGGTAGTTTTGGTAATGCTGGTTTTCAGCTGCATTGTTATGTGGAAGTACTTAGTACCTCAGCCTTTGAATTTCTGAAGATTAGGTTTCTGCTTTGACACATGCAGGAGGAAGTTTTTATTATCTGGAAAGGCTGGTATATATTTGAAGCACAGACATTCTAAAAACTATGTGCACCCTTACCATTATCTGTAATCATCAGGACTGTATGACGTTTGTACTTGTCAATAGGCTGGAAAATGGAAAATAAGTTACTTCTCAAAGAGCTAGAGAAGGAATACTGATAAGCTGTTGGTTTCTTATGTTGTCCTTTATCTAAGTGGCATCACGATGTTGATACCAATCTCTGTTAGTGCGTAGCTGAGAACTGCACTTAGATGGGAAAGCTATTGTGCTAGTGTTAGTGGAAATAAAAAGGTTGTCATGTGGGGATTCATCTAAGTTTGTAAACTGTTAAGAGGCTCTGGGGAAGTTTCTAGTCTATATGCTTTAATTTTACTTTCGTGTGACTTGATTTGCTGAAACTAAGTTGATAATATGCTGTTTGAGCTTTGTCTTAACTTGACCCTTGATTTCAGTAAGTGAAATTCAGTAGTGCTAGTCCACTCCAGTCCGAGTCAGCTGCTCCAGCTGGTAAGGTGCAGCTGAGACAAGACTATATCCATGAGTCTTAATTCTGCTTGGTGCTTTTTTTATGTGAAAAAGCATCCATATGTTACATGGAACTCTTTGTGTGGCCTCCCTGTAACAAGACACAGTGGATATTCTTGGTGGGGAATGCTGCAGGGTTTGAATAAACAACTTCTAGGTTCTAAATGCCCACTAATACCTGAATTCTGTTGTAATGATTTCTGGTCAGCAACCTCATAAGGGGAAGGGGTCACATAATTTTCTGTATTAATAAATGTAGCTGAGCTGAGTCAGTAGTATTCACATGATAATGCATTTGAAAAATCAGATCTGACATATGTGTTTTTCCTTGAGGGCTTTTAAAATTACACATTTTCACTCTTTTAGGAAAGAAATGCTGAAAACGCTATTGAAGCTCTTAAAGAATACGAACCAGAAATGGGCAAAGTATATCGACAAGACCGAAAAAGTGTACAGAGGATTAAAGCAAGAGACATTGTCCCAGGTGATATTGTAGAAGTGGCAGGTAAGACTCATTTATGTAGTACATATATGTATTAGCATATTATTGTAAAATTGTTGTGGGGGCCTTGTCTTAATGATTTGAGGCCCTGGGGGGAGTTTTCAAAGATGCCTAAGTATATGCTTCACTTACGAACAATCTTGCTTCTGTTCATCTGTAATTACCTTAAATGTGCATTTGCACTGAGGGGATTGTTTTTCAAATTGCCACTTAGTTTAATTGGTAGGTCTAAAAGCAAAGCATCTTAATTGGAGTACAGGTTTTAACACTTGTCGTGACTCTAAAATTTTATTTTCTAAGGTCTGGTTTCAGTRTCTCATAACTTGCCTGTTTTCTATCACAAAATACACTTTTTCCTTGCTTTTAAATGTGTTCAGTTTCCTTAGGTTCCGGAATGTAGAGATTTTTTTTTTTTTAGTCACGCTCTGTTCTTTATCTAAGGAAAGATAGTTTCATCTGAAGTTTTTTTCCAACTCTTACACTTGCAGTAGCAGTGCCTTTCAACTTCTCTTCACAAATGTCTTCCTCTGTCCTCTCAGCTAGTATGACTGGCATGTGACATCATTGTTTTCTCATCTTTCATAATTCTTTATTGCTTCTTTATCCTATTGCTGCATAGGAGACCGCAAATAGAGAGATAACTATACCCAGAGAGCTTCCTATTTTTCTGGTGTAAGCATTTGAAGTACCAGTCTTAAAAGATTGGACTTTTGCATCAAGCTTTCTAATAACTTAGATTTGCCCTAAAAGGTGTATCTTTATTTGGAAGGAGTCCAAAAATAGAAGTATTGTATACTTATAGCTAGAACTCCTTCATTTTGGTGATAACGCCATACCAATAACTTCTTCTCTAAACTGGACTTGTCAGTGACTTTAATGTTTCCTATTCCTTCCCAGATAAAACTAGGTGGTTCTTGTTAAGTGTCAGGAGTGATCGCTTACTCATATTTTGTAGGTCATTATCAACTGTTAGGTCATTATCAACTGTTAACTGAGCGAGTGTTCCGTTGGGAACAATTTAGGGTGTACATCAAACTTCCTTTCCACTAGTGTCACTTAGCTTTTAGAGGTGGTAGCCGTCTCAAGAGGAGATAAATATATACCCTTAAACTTGACTATCCTCCTATTTTAATTAGCAGGCAGAGAGAGTATGCACTCAAAATGAAGTTGGTGTTGGCTGTCTGCCCAGCTTTCATTCCTTGAGAAACTTTTAACATTTGCTGAGCCCTGTCTGGAGCCTCTGTTTTGTGCATAGGATGATTCAGCTACAGCAGCCCTGGCTAGGGTAATTCAGAGTGTGAATCTCATGAAGGCTGAAGCTAGTTTCCTATTAGCATCTGTTGGTGAAGAACAAGTACAAACACAAAGTGCTGATAGCTGAAATAAAGGGTGAATTATGATACCTTTTCACTTACTCTGCTGTTTTGACTCACTATTACTGCACTGTACAGTTAAGTCTGTGAGTTCTGCAATGAGATTTTGTTTCAACAGCTGACGTTTTCTGCGTCCTTTTGAGGCAAACAGACTGTATAAATTACAGATTCTGCAGTAGATGTCTAGTCCAAATCTTTATCCTGTTTTTAAATGTCAGCAATAGAATGGTAGTTTTGGAAGCAGTTTATATCATGGGAATACATTGGGGTTGTGTTTTTTGGTATTTTAAAGCAGTATTGGTAGAATTGCAAGTTGATGGCTATGTATTTTGTACTGGTTTGAGGTATCTCACTAAGGAAAAATGCTGGATTTTGCTGCTCTGCCAGGTGTCTAGAGCACAGAAAATTTTCTGCTTGATTCTTTGCTATTCTGGAAGAGATAGAGATTGCATTTTCATCTTACAGAAAAAGAGAAAGCGAAATTTGTATGTGAAACACCTGGGGGATGTGTGGGCTTTTACTTACCTTGCTGTATATTGTCTGTATCAATAAAATCAATTGCTTGTGCCATCTTTAAAAGGCCTATGTCTGAAGGAGAGAAATGAATTGGAAATAAATCGCTGACTAGCATACCTATAACACTAGGCTGTCTTTAACAAACATAGTATCCTATTTTTCATAGGGTTACTATTGCATTATTTTAAAATCTGCTTGTAGAACAGTGTCTTGATAGTCCAACATGTATATAACTGATTTTTTTTTTTTTTAAAAAGGACAAACTTAAAACCTAGTATGCTCACATAGAGAAAAAAAATTATCCAACTTTTATGACTGTCCTTTAAGATAGGTGGTCCAGCTTGTTGACTGACTGTAGAAGCTCATGCTGGTTAAAATACCCACTTAAACTGGTGGGTCAAACAGTCCCAAGCTAGTCTTAAGCACTCATCGTGTTCTTCTTATATTGGCAAATATAATCAACTGCAGCTTCAAGTGAAGGTAACGTTTAATACAGAAATAAGTGCTTCAGTGTAATATTGAAACAATAAAATCTAACCTGTAGATAGACAATGATGAAATTTTAATTGTAATCAAATTCAGAAAAGCTACTGAGCAAGTAGAGAAGAGCAATACACTATGTACCAGCRTTAGTGTCAAGACCTGGAGGTGAGAGAGACTCTGTGCATGCCTGTGCCTCAAGTGTAAGAGTACTGCGATGGCCTTTGACATGGTGTTTGCAAAAAGATGACCATGTAGGGAAGTGACAGAGCACTTCATACTAGGATACATATCTGGGTATGGAATTCTAGGCAAAGTGCCAATGACATTTGTGTGTCCAGGCAAATATCTTTCAACCGAGCGGCATAAGTAACCAGGTGATAGGTTTCTCCCCTACGCTGATATCTAATTTTGAACAACTTTCTACAGGTCTTCCATTACGAAATAGTTGTATTTAATGCTATAATAGCTTTGTTAATTTGAAGTAGCTATATGTGGGTCTGACACAGAGATAACCCTTCTTTGTAGGAACTGGTAGATTGGTATTGCAGTTCGGGGGAAGTGGGAGATGTATTTGCCTCTTTACATTGCAAGATTTCCCTGAGAATAAGTAGCATTGAACCATTTCCAAAATCATTTGGTATTTTCAGTAGTTTTGAACCCATTAAAGATAACCTGGTTGGCTTAGCATGACCCAAAGACAGTGCAATGATGGTTCATATTACTACTTTTTATTCTGGCTCCTTAGGCTCTTTGTAGAGTTTGGCTGCGTTCATTATATAGACTATTCAGTCTACCTCATGGCCTTCTAAAATAAAGGTCCTGAAAGGTACTTTCTTTAATTGATCTGTCAACAGAGGAAACGGATGCTGGTTTATTTGACTTGAAGTAATAGGGGGAAGCTGCAGGTCTGCATTGTCACCTTGCAGTAAATATGGAGTAACCTGAATTAGATTATCCCTCAAGAGGTGGATAACCTACTGTCCTGTGTGTCTCTTGGGGATCAGTGTGCTTGCAGATACTGCAGAACACTTGATGAGCAATTACTGGTCCTTATGCCTAGTAGCTAACAAATTCAACATAAATGCTACACTAACATTTTGCAGGTGTACTAGCAGACACTGTAGTCCATGTTTGCTCAGAGTCTCTGCAGACATGAATTTCTTAACTGTATATGTTAGGAAGACTTTCTTCCATGTCCACTTAAGCAGAGATGGTGGAAAAGATACTGTACAATCAACAGGAACTCTTTGGGATGAAGTTGGGGTTACAGATTTGGGATGTATGCCTTAAATTTGCTTGCAGACCTCTGGTGAGCGTAGTTCTCAGAACTGTAGTGTGTGCGGGTTACTAAGCTGCACTGTTTGTTTCTTAGAATTGATGAACTGAAAAAAATCCAGATGCTGTCCTCAAATGGCTTTTCAGTTTGCCTGTCTTAAAATGGATTATTGTGCTGCTATAAAAGCTTAAATTTATTGGAGGATGCACTCTAAATTTGTCACTGTCTTAATCACTTTATCACTTATATGGCTATCTTAATAGAGTAAAGATGTCCTTTGTTTTAGTTGTGTTTTTGTTTGCCTTGGTCAAAGTAACATTTTAAAGAGAAACTTAAAACAGCATGGCCTTAGTTCTTAGAAGTTTTGTATGAAGTCCAGTCTGACAAGTTGGAGTAAACTGATTGCAAATCATTTATTTTTAAAGAAGCACATTTGGGAACAGAAGTGAGCTTTGTTCACTTCCATTGTATTTTCCTGTCTAAAATGTTCTATTTTAGATACAGCATATCTGACTTTCTATAATTTAAAAAATGAATGTTCATTTGTTGCAATCTGTAAGCGACCAAACTGGAGTCACAGTAGTTCCTCTTTCCCTGAAGTGCTGAATGATGGTTCTTGTCATCTGTTGTTATATCTGTAAGTACTCAACAGCTTAAAAATACACACAGGGTTCCCAGAAGCTGTTGCTTATTAAATTAATGTGTATTCCAGAAGACTTAGTTTGAAGTTTATACCTGGCATAAAGTATGCAAGAACTACTTTCTGAGGCTTTTAATTCTAACTGCAGAGCACTTTAAGACTCTTCTAAAGCATAGATGCCTTATAATTAAGGGAGGATAAATTTTAGGGTGAAGAAGATTGGGAARGATGATTCTTAAAGTGAATTATGTCAAACTCCAGTGTGGTTATGAAGAGCTACAGGTTCTCCCTGATAGTATAAGCAACAAACATTGGTGTTGCAGATCTTACTCCGAAACATCTGGGTCCTTGTGCCTGTGTTACTTTTCTAATAACTAGAATTGATTTTAAGGCTCAGTGCTAGAGATGCAGGTTTACTTTTTTGGAAAAGTACTGAGATTGGGGAAAAAAAATAATGAAAAGGATGGAGTAAGACTGAAGTCCAGAATGTTGACCTACTGTCCTAAAAGCATACTGCTGAGAGCATCTCTTGATACAGAAAAAAGTTGACTGCAACTATTTTTTCTTACCTAGTGCAAGTTGTCAGGTTTGGTTTTTAAAGGTTAAGCATGTATTTTGCTCTTTCCTAAAGTACTGCTTTTGAACCAGGAAAAAAAAAATGGAAGTAAGGTCAGTGGTTAATAAATACACGTACGAGTAGTGCGTAAATCTGTGGGCTTCAGTGAGCATTTTGGCTGTCAAACTCTTAACACATCAGAGGCAGTTTTGAGATAACCAGACGCAGTCTGAACTCCATTACATACTCCGCTGAAGTCTGGAGTTATGTGAGGTTCAAGTCAGGACACAGCCTAAACTTCTGTCACTTTCAACACACATTTGAAAACTTATGAAACACATCTCCAATTTTTTTCCCAATTCTTGTAGCATTTTCCTCCAGACTTGCCAAACTGTTAAGTAAAAATAGTGAAACTAATTCTGTTTTAATTGTTTGAATCAGAACATATCTGATGTTCTATACTCTGATTAGAACCGATACTGCAGTGGGGTTTTATTATAAGCACAAATAGTACTGAACAAAATGCTTGAACGTCAAGATAATGTTCTGTTAATACCATATCATCCTGGCAAAGCAAGCATTTTCTAAGGCTAAAGGAAACCTGCACTTTGAGTTATGCTGCACTTCCAGAATTCTCACTGTTTGTTCTTGCGTAACCYAAGTGCATACTAACTTGGAAATAGGACTTCAGCTTTGGTGTGAAGATGTTGTTTTCTACTTGATCTGGCAAAAGTTGAAGCTCAGCTTACCAGTTTGTTCTTTCTGCTATTAGATATTTTTATAGGCTGATCACAAGATTTTTCAATCTAGGAGACCAGTGATATAAATAGATCCACTGATTAAAAGCTAAAGCTAGACAAATTCAGATTAGAAATAAGTGCAGACTTATAGACAGGGTACCTGTCCATTGGCACATCTCATTTAATGTTCTGGTGCCCTCTTCAGAGAGAGTGACACTTAGAAGTATGTTTTTACAGAATGAGAAGAAATAAAATAGGAATAATTCAAATCATATGTACTGTTTAATACAATATATCAGTTTTTCTCAATATAACTGTCAGTTCCAACCTTAAAATATTTTGCTCCCAGAAAGCTAAGCTTTTTCTCTATTTTTGGTTTTCATTGATAAGAATGCAATATGTATAAGTGTTTTGTCTGAAGTTTTTTTAACTTCTACCTCTAACACTTCTTAGGATAATCACATTTCTGCATACACTGCACAGTAAGCCCCGTGGATATTTTCTGTCTGTCCAGAATGCAGAACGGCATATGATAGAGAAGGCTATTTCATGAACGTTGTCTAGTCTGTAGCATGCATTTTAAATGCAGAGGATGAATGTGTTCAAATGTATTGTTCTGTCATCTTGGCAGTAAAAGCAAATGCTGTTTTACTAGTATGGTTAAAACTGAACGGACCACTGCTATTATAATCTTTGTCTTGTTGGAAAATAAATCTGTCTTGCTGGTTTGGAGTGGAAACTCAGACTTAAAATGTATTTCATAGTCATTCTTCTAATTTTGACAATTTGACACTCTTGGCCTTGTATGAAAGTGTAGATGGACTCAGTAATCTTCCTGTTTTGTAGAGCTTCTGATTTTTGGTAGCGTTTTATTATACCCTGTACAGGAAGTGTTTAATACTTAAAACCCATTATTATGGAAGAAAAATTAAGTTTCTGATGGTCTAAGGAAATCAAACACAATAGGAAGACTAGATTGTATACATGCAAGGGGGGAAGAGGAGCTAAGCTGAGCTTGTGTTAAGGAAGTTTAATATAAAAAACAATTGTGCTGCAACAGCTATACATATACAACAACTCTATGTGTAAATAGAAGCAGTTCATTCTGTTCAGGTGTGAGTCTTAACTATTACTGTCCCACAGCAGAAACAATGCTCAGTTCTGGTTGATGAAAGTATGTAGCATCCCATATGTGTTATTTGAGCCTACTCATTTCAATTGAACCTCATGGTAATACCCATACTTCATGTAGGAAGTTTCAATTGCCTCAGTTTATTAGAGGACACACCGTTGTGTAAATATTTACTAATTTAGAGGATAAGAAACTTATTTTTGGGCAAGAGAGGGGACTTTGAAATAACTGACTCTTTAAGAGGCTAAAGATCTCATTAGGAAAAGTGGTTTAAATAACTGTACCCATAATAATATGTAATGTTGAAACAGTTAAAGAAAATAGTTACTAACGCTTAATGTTTTTTGGCAAAAGAATTAATACTTATTCCTTTTTCCTTTTGATGGTAAAAAATCATGCATGGTGTATTTTGAATCAGAGATGTTTTAATAGCAGTGTGGTAAGTTACATCTGTTGAATTTGATAGTATTTCTACCCTAGCCTGATGAAATTAGAGCATCCTGATAAAGCAGGAGAAAGACTATAGCATCTTAAAAATCAAAATACATGGAATGTTTCAACAATGAACCGTAATCTATTAAGACACTTAAAAGGGGGGACATGACACAATTTTACACTTTTTTGTCCTTTCCATTTCGTGTTTTATGGAAGTTGTTTTGGGGATGTTTTTACTCGCTTTCAGGAACTGTTGTTTGTGTTCCCAAATTGTTCAACCGTATGTTGAAAAAGCATCCCAGTTCTTCAGAACTTGTCTAAAAAAAAGTTACAGAATCGGACAACAGTGGCAGAATAGTTTAGGGCTGTACTGATAATCTTTATTGCAAAAGTCCAGTTCCAGCCCTAACCAGCTGATAGCAGATATAGGTTGACACTAGCTTTGGTTAATGATAAACATAAATAAGAATGTGTTAGGTACATGTTGTATACGAAGAACCATTCTGACTTCTACAGGAGAAATTGCTTTCATTTTACTGTGATCACTTAGATGGGCTTTCTGCAAACAGATCACTTTCTTTGCTAAGAAGATGGATTGTTCTTGTAACGTGTATATTAACATAAAAAGGAAGCAAAACTTTTCACTTTTTATAATGTACCTGTCTGTAAACCTCCCCTTAGCAAGTCTTCAGTTGTGGGAGGGATCAGAGGCAGTTAACAGAGCTGATAACTGTGTTCAAAGTACGCATTTAAAGTAGTAGTTTGTCTTGAGGACTCCTGTATATCATAGTGGCTTTTTGCGGGTAAAGTTAATATTGCTTCCTGAGCCTGCTGTCACCAACAATTTTGATTAGAAGATCTAGAATATCGTTCGAGACTTGAAAGATAAGTATGGTCCTGTTGTAGTCTAAAGTTCTTTGTTGATAGCCAGATGTAGCTGAAAATATAACGGGGACTGAAATCCACACAGCTTTAATAGTTTATTTTCCCTCCAGCTTCACTGTTCATAGAACATGTGCCCCATCACTTCTGCCCGTCTTCCTGGGCTGCTTAAATCACAGGCTGATCTAGTGTACAACACGCTAATAGTGCATTTTGGCTGTAGAGGTGTCTCAGCGAGTGTCTCAAGCCGTATTCTGACAGAATTCTGAAGATAAATGTTTAGTATTACTGCTCTCTTGGAAACTGGTAAAGTAGAAGGGGGAAACTGGTGAAGTAAAAGGGATATCAGTGCTCAAATGAAATATGTAGATAATAAGTTGATCATTTCAGTCCAGGACTTGGTCACTGCCAAGTATTAAATTGGGACTAACATTGCTTAATATATTCTATGTTTGAAGTCAATTTGGAGACTTGAATCATCTTTTTCAAGGTAACTTTGCAAATCTAATAGGGCAGCCTGTATGCTGGATTGTCCTTTAAAGACTTCTGTTCATGAGGAAGCCCCTTCATGGGGAACTGCCATCACTTCTTCAAATGCACACCTGTATTACTGGATGTGCTCTGTTAAGTAAGGTTGTACTGTGCTTAAAATCGAACATACTTGTAATGACTGTACATAGAGAGTGGAAATTGACCTATAACAGTGCCAGCACACTGGGAGGAGTCAGATAAAATGTGGGGAGCTTTGAACTTGAGAAGAAAGGCTAGAGTGGTAGCTATAATCGGTGGGAATCTTGGCAAGATAATATTGCTAGTTACTTATAGGTGGCTGAAGAACCCAGTATTTTCACATAGTAAGTTGTCTGTATTTTCAGTGAAGGCATATGGCTTGTTCAAAACAATTGACATAAGCTTTAAATTCGTATTGCAACTAAATGCCACTCCAGTTTCTATCAAGGAGTGGTAACTGTAAATTGTTTGCTTCGGTATAGACTCATGCACAGTTAAATAAAATGGATTTTTTTTTTTTTACCCCCTTACAGGGGCCAGGTTGTTTTTAAATAGATTCCTTTATTGTGTGCTGCAGTTCAGTATTCAAATTCTAAAATAGTATTCTGTGCATGACTAAAAGGATTCTGTGAATAAAGCTGTAATGATTTGAACCAAATCCTGCTCTTGCTCTTCCAAGCAGCAGTCAATTTTATAGTTAGAAGGGCTGTTTTAATCAGTAGTTAAGTATTTGGTTAAACTGTGCTTTAAGAACATGTATCTGGGCAGTTTTGAAAGCAGCTTATTTGATTTCTTCAGAGCTGTTGTAGAAATCAAGTGACTATTTAGGATTAAAAACTTTGGTTAAAATAATGGATGAAAACACCTCTGCAACTGACTTGTTATTTTAGACTTAAACCTATGGGATTATATCCGTTTAGACTGTAGCAGCTCTCTATTGAGCAACGCAAATACATATTCACCTTCTAATTTCTTGTATTTCAAGGGTAATACTTTTACTGTTTCTGTGGACTGAAATGTAATTGAATTTAAAAAGCCCCCAAAAAAGCAAGGAAGAAACCCAATTTCTTTCCCTGTGTTAAAGTATATGGAAAAAAGCCTTCTTGTAGATGAGATCTGCACTAGACTGCTCACTAAAAATTTCCTGTGGGTTCCTGTCTATCATAGGATGATTTCCTATCTATATTCAGTTTCAGTTATGCTCATGAAAGTATATTCAAGACTATAAATGACTTGGTGTCATAGCTTTTATTTTGCAAAGAGCTGCTTAAAATAATTCTGTAATTGACCCGATGTACAGCTTTCCTGCCTATTGGAAATGCCTTGGATGTTTTACTACAGCCTTCTCAAGCAGAGATGGTGAGTGAATAATGTGTCTTATCTTAAATTGTTGAGATAAACTTAGAAAGCTGCAGTATCATAATAAATTTAACACTTCAGTTCTGGTGATTCAGGCGATTGATAATGATAGTAGTAGTTTTCATGGAAATACTGATGCTCGAATATCAATAGTCTACTAGAGCAGGGGTCTCTCCTAGTACTTTAGATCTTGTGTATATTGTGTTTGGGTTTGAATAACTTAGAGTTGTTCAGAAGAAGTAGGTTGGAAAATGACTTGGAAACTTTGCCATATGTTCTTTCCAGTTACTTGAATGTTTTAAGTTTTTATTATTATTAACAGCTGCTTTTTTGTGTTATGGAGTGATTAAGTCTTTAAGAGTGTTGTCAAATGTGGTAGTGTATTTGAGTTGGCTGTAGTTTTCCAGCTGCTTTAAGTACTTTGAAAATGTTTATGCAGATTGACAGGCATTATACCACATTGCACTGAGGTATTAGCCTGTTGTTCAGTGATATCTGAAAACCAGCTGCTATTATATGTCTGCATATAAACCTCCTCATGACATCAGGACAGCATATTGAATAGTTTTGCCATTTTTGGCCTAGGTCACTGTTTGTCTAACGCTATTTTCTCTTGCTGCTCAAGGGTATTGTGGCTTAAATTAGTTTTCACATGCTATAATGATACAAAAAGGGAATCTGTGGCTATTTATTGCATCCCTTAATATACATATGCTTACAAAAACACACTTCTAAGTCTACAAGCAGAACTAAGCAATCTTTTGCTGGTTTTAGTGGTTGGGGTTTCTTTGACCTTACAAAAAGTCACGTGGTGCAACTTTACTTAATGTTTGAAGTAGTACTTAATTCTCCTCTTCAGCATTTTGTTCCATAGTTTCCTGTGTGAGTGGTTGTACGTTCTAAGGCTGTAACAGCACTGCGGAGTTTTTCATGATATTACTTGTTAATGTGCATTATTGCTGTTAGTTGCATAAGCAGTTCCTGCAGGAATTGCAGCTTGTTTTAATTTTACTGCAGGGACACAGAGTCCATCTACTGAGAAGATCAGCTCTTTTTAGCTAGTTATTCTCCCTTCTTTGTTTCTTTGCATTATTTTATAATAAAAAGGAAGTTGGCAGTTGAATGCTTGCAGTGTTAAATTATGTTAGGAATAAGTTTGATGATACACGTTCATTAGCAATATTGACATGCAGAATGTAGAAACCTCCCCATATGACTCAGAAATGTGAGTCTCATTAATACACTTTGCAAGTTAATTTGCATGCAGCCATTTATTTGCAGTAGTCACAAAATGGTGGAGCTTCAGTTCTTTTCTTAAAAACTAGAAAAAGCTAGATAAGAGAAAGTAGGAAGGTGGAAGAATTAATTCTGGGATGATAGAGATGCTGGAGCTAAACTGGCCACGCAGCTCTAGCAGCTGACTTCATTACTCTGACACCTTTAGGAGTGTGCTGTTAACTTCTTGTATTGTCTGCTGCCTCGGTGTCTGAAACACTTGCTAGTGGAGGTTTTTTGGTTTCTTTGTGCGTTGTTTTTTGTTTTTCTCCAGTGTTGTCTTCTGCAAAGTAGAAATATATATGACAAGATAAACATAGCATAGAGTTCTGCAGAAATTTTAACTGGGGTATGGATTGTGGTATATTTAATAGAGTAGCATTACTGAAAAATAAAGCTAGTGTATGATCTGAAATTAACTTCCAACTCTGAAACATCTGGCAGTATTCGAAGTATAACATTGAAAGAGCAGATCTGCAGAAGCATGTTATTCTCACAGTTGGTGCCAAGGAAAAGGAAAGTACAACTTCTTTTAGTTTAAGTAAGTAAATGTGAGTAACATCCTGATCGTTGGAGAGCTGAAGACTGACTTTGGGCATAGAGAGAACAACCAGAAGACTGTTCAGGATACTTGTTCTGAAAAGGAAACTTGATTCACTTTAACTAAGGGTTTTGGTTGTTTATAAATACATATTCTGAAATTGATATCTTTCTCTTGAGAACGTTTTCCCTTTGCTGTCAAGTGGCAAAATCATGTGATTAGAAAAACAATCCAGTGATTTACAACTTCTTTCTTTGAAGTTAGGTAGGGGTAGAGATCTTGAAGGCAAATCTAAATGGCCAAATTGGATACTCAGAAAATTGGGAGTATTGCAAACCACAAAAGCAGTAATAAGCTGTTAGTAATCTTAGTCATCTGAATAGTTACTGGAAAATTGTTTTCCTGGCTGATAGAGGCAATAGTACGCTTGGTTAGAAATCTCTCGAATAACAAAATTCTAACTTTGTCTTGTTCATTTCTTTGTAGTTGGAGACAAGGTTCCTGCTGATATAAGAATTACTTCTATCAAGTCTACAACTCTAAGGGTAGACCAGTCAATTCTCACAGGTATAATTTCTGTGAATTTTGGATAATTATGTGCATAATTGAAAGTGCCTTTTCACCACTTGTTTAGAATAATCCATTAGAAACAAGCCTGTAGCTATTCAATTACTATGTTGCATTCAAGTGCAGTAAATTTCTGATCTAGTAACTTAACTCTTAGAGTGGCTGAATGCGTTGCTTCATCATTGGCTTTACATGTTCGCTTTAGTGGGATGAGCATTCTTACTGAGACTTGTAATGCTTTTTTGGTCTCCCCCCCTGCCCTTCCCCTCCGAGAGACATACAGTAGTAACTTGTGGGAAACTAAAATAAAAAATTACAAATTTCTATTCTATTTTATGCAGTCTTCTAGGTTTGAACATCTTGTCACTGCTCAAATATGAAAGTATGGAAATCTTACTAAATGTCTTCTGTAATAGTTACCATTTTCTCTCACAAGAGACAATTTTTTAAATACAGGCAGCTTTTAAACTGCTGTTACTAAAGACTCAGTATACTAAAGCCTTATTTGCTGAAATTCTGTGCGTGCTCATTTATGTGTTTGCTGGTACCGGCTCTCAAGTGCAGGAGCTATATTTAGAGCACTTTTCAGATTTGTTGAAAACAAAACAAAGTAGCAGTACTTCTGAATATAGGAAAGAAGCTAGGAATCAACCAAGTATGCTATAACATTTTTCCCTCAGCTGGAACATGAAGATCTGTCTGTCTGTTTTGGTAGGATAAATTAATGTTAACTAGCCCTGAATTTTAAAACGGTAAAGTATTCATAAGAAACCTATTTTTGATCCTCGAATCTGTCTTGAAACAGGCCCCAAATTTTCTCAGTACAGATCCTGAATAGCTTGATCAGTTCCGTGCTTACTTTTGTTTAGCATAAGAAAATGCAGGCACTCTGTAAGTTTGTCAAGCTATCAGAACTGAAATAAGTAGAAGAAGAAATCCACTGGAAGCCTATATAAAGGGAATAATTCCTTACTTTTGTTTAAATACCATATTTATTTTTTTAAAAAGACCTTTTCTGTTTTCAGCCTATTTTAAGTTGATGCTTGAGTCTCCTAACTAAAAAAGCAGGACTGAAGTCTAAGATGCTACTTAACAAAGCTTTTAAAAGTAGGAAGCTTTGGYTCTCTTGAGCTTGCAAAACGTAGCGTGCTCTCAGCTTCAGTCACCAAGTTACCACCTGTGAAATCTGATGTAGTAATTAACATCTGTTTATATAGAAAAGAAACCTTTCTATACCTGTGTGACATGTTTATAGAAATTGATATACTTAAGGTTTTTATGGAAGAGTTTTCTGAAGACTTCCAATTAAAGCAGTTAACTAACAGATGGCTGCATGACACTGAAATTTTTTTTTTAAGGTCTGCCAGTATAAATGTGATGTATACCAGCACAGATGTGTAACCGGTAGCATCTAATTACTTAAATGAGAACATACCTCTTACAGTGCATAGAGAACAGAAATGCTCATTACTGCATGAGAAGCACACAAATTATCTAATTCATGCAGTAGATCTTGCTATGTTAAAAGGAGGAGTGGAGTACCAGCTGCTTATTTGACCACTTTTCATGTTCCTTAAAAGATATGGTGTATGCTTCATTAAATCTAACTATAAAATGTTTACTTAAATCCTTTCCTATTTTCATTAAAAGCCAGCCATTCATTTTTTTTTGGTCAGCTGAAATATTTCCTGTTTCACTTAAGCGATTAAATAAAATCATTTGAGGAAAGAAATTTGACATCTTAAAAAATTTTTAGGACTGAGGATTATAACTTTTCGATTCCCTACAGGACTCAAGATGATACATGTATAATCTCTTCTTAAGACTATTRTCTTTATTTTAGGTGAATCTGTGTCTGTTATTAAGCACACTGACCCTGTGCCCGATCCTCGTGCTGTAAACCAAGACAAGAAGAACATGCTTTTTTCTGTAAGTTACTTGTTTTGAAACTTTCAAAACTTTTGTAAAATAATACTGAAGCTGATAAACAAAAATGTGCAGAACTTCAGGTCTTCACCTAAAAGCTGTATGACTTCTTTGCTGTATTCTCTATATGCATCTGTATGCGTGTCTCCATGTACATTGAACTAAATGAATTAAAAATTAGAAGTAACTTTTAATAAAAGCTGTCCTCAGGGAAGATGCTTGTTGAAACCAGTTTATATGAGGAAGCTGATTTTTGTCCTTCACAAGAAAGTCTTGAAGGCTGGAGCACACACATTTTAAAGTGCTTCTACACTACTCTTCTAAAGTAATAGTTCTTAAGACTGATAAGAATGCCCACACAAATTGTGGTATTGTGTGGCTAAAATTGAGAACTAGCTTTCTATATAGGAATGAAACCATTTATTCAAATTTGTTTAAAGGAAGCATTGAATGCCTTTCAGATAACAAAATTAACAATTCTCTTATTGTTGGTAGGCTCCTTGTAGAAAATCGTGTTAAGTAYGTTCACAGAGGGAGCCCCACAGAACACATCTACTACTCATAGCAAATAACATTAAATCTGGCAAAATACAATCCTAATAAAAAAGGAAAGGAAAAACACACTTAAGATTCCAGTTGAAATACATACTGCTTACTCAGCAGCTGAGTTTGACTATGCTGCTTATAATAGATCAATACTGCTTCATTTTGAGCCCATTCTGTAAGCAGAAGTTCTACACCGGCGTATTCTCTTACAGATACTGGGGGAATGTCATTCTCTTCCTCTTCACCTTTTTCCATATCCTAGCTGAAACACAGTCTGGACTTGTATAAGGTGGTTTTTCTTAAATTAAAAAAAAAAAAAAAAAACCTACAACAAAACCAAACAAAAAACCCACCACCAAAACCTGTTTATAGATTGACTACAAGTTTTCTTTTCCCTTTTCTTTATTTACATTAGGGTACTAATATTGCTGCTGGTAAAGCTATGGGAGTGGTTATTGCAACAGGAGTAAACACTGAAATTGGCAAAATTCGTGATGAGATGGTGGCTACTGAACAAGAGAGAACCCCGCTCCAACAGAAACTGGATGAGTTTGGAGAGCAGCTGTCTAAAGTCATCTCACTTATCTGCATTGCTGTTTGGATAATAAACATTGGTCACTTCAATGATCCGGTTCACGGTGGCTCCTGGATTCGAGGTGCTATCTATTACTTTAAAATTGCTGTTGCTCTTGCTGTTGCTGCTATTCCTGAGGGTCTGCCTGCTGTCATTACCACCTGCTTGGCTCTTGGAACCCGGAGAATGGCCAAGAAGAATGCTATTGTTAGAAGTCTTCCCTCTGTGGAAACCCTGGGTTGCACATCAGTCATTTGTTCTGACAAGACTGGTACTCTGACGACGAATCAGATGTCAGTCTGCAGGGTATGTTGAGCTAGCTTCTTTTATTTTTCTTCTTCTCCTCAGCCACTCTGAATAGTCAGCATTGCTTGAATTCTTTTGATGGTGAGTCTTTTGGTTCTCATATCATCAAAATCTTACTTTATTTTCCTAAGATAAGCTTCCACTTTGAATTCAGTTTTCCACTGTGTAGTGTTTAAGGCTTTATCTCTTCCCTTATTTAGTCATGGCCAAAACTAGCTGTACCTGCACTTGATGGAAGAGAAAGATGTTTGCAAGCAGCTTTCCGTTGACTTGTCTGTAAGCCATTCAGTCTACTGGTAATCGTTTAGTATAATTTATCCCGTTTCAGAAGGTTAGGATGGTTACACTGTAGAAGCAGGATGTGTGCAAGTGTAAAAGACTTCTTTAATTTAGCAAGATGACAATGGTGGAGAAACTTAGGAGTGAGAAAAAGGTGGAAGATTTACTACAGTAACTTAGATAGTCTAAGGTATTTTCACTATTGCATGGTTCCACCTTTATTTGGTTATCTTCAGTAGCTCCTATTGGTCTGATGTAGATCACTGTAGTGTTTTCAGCATGCAATATTGTATGACCAATCTGGCAACTTGGGAGGTGCAGTTGACCCTGTCACCATCGTTGCCAGGGTCATCTTCAACGTATGGCATATTTTTAGGTAAGCATTAAGTTATGTGCCCCTCCTCCCTTCCCCCCCAGTGTTCTTCCTAGTGTTGATTAATTTGGGACTTTTAGAGCTAGTCACTTTACATAATGCATGTTAAGTTGCCAGTTCTCTGTGCTTCCCATATGCTTGATATTCTGTGTAGGAATTTTATGGAGAAAACATTAAGTTCTTCTGTTTAATAATTGTAGATGTTCAGTGGCATAGCAACTCTAGGACATCAAATGTTCAGAGTCATTACGTTGGGTTAAATTCCAAATGTGTAAACGTTGAACACCACACACCAGTATTTTTTGGCAAAAGTTTGTAAGCCTTAAGCACTTTATTCTCATGCAATTGATGGCTTTTTCGTTTTAATTGGTGGTTGACTTGTTCTACTTCCTTAAGTATTGTAGTATTTTTACCTAAGAGACACAAAGCAGCTGCTCATCAGTATTCCAGAGGAGGTTACTTGCAGTAGAGTTGCATAACTGCCCTAGTCTTTGCAGGGATTTTTTCATCATGTAGATGCCAAAAACAGAAGGCTTCCTGGTTAACTCATCATTTAAGTTGTGTTTATTTAAAAGCTCCAAATGCTCTACTCCTTATATTTAGAGGTGTAAATGGTTTAGATCTTGTGCAGTACAGCTTGGTTCCTTGTTAACCTCTGGCAGCTACAGAATAACCTTAATTGCAAGATTTTGCAAAACATAGCAAAATCCTAATACCTGTAAACAATATGCTTATTCTTGGTTTCACTCTAAGCAGAGAGATTGCTTAGCTTTTTAAGAAGTCTGGTTTACAACAGTAATTCCATTTGTAGTTTTAGTTTTCATGTTAAGTAGTTAACTTGGGAGTGTCCAAAGGAACCCTAGATACTAAAATGTTTCAGTCGGAAATGATACTGCTTTAGGAGGAGACTTGAGGGATTGTTTTAATGTCCTCCTGTGGCGTCTCCCTCTGAGAATGCGCTTTGCTTTGTGGACTTTTAATTTATCAGCTTGTCTAGCTTTTTGATTTTTAAAATCACTTTGCAGATTATAGGGTCTCCAGACATTGATGCAGATCAATTGCGGAACACCTAATTATTAGGCTGTATTTTGTGAARGCGCTTGCCTAAAACACAAGGCAGCACAATGGGGGGAAGTTAAGACATTGCTAAAATGTGGTATGGCAAAATGGCTTATACTAACCAATGGGTAAGAAGTTCCATTAAGATATACTATCAGTCAGCGAGAAATTATTTTCTTCTCTACTACCRCTCCAGCAAGTCATGATAAGAGTGTGACCGCTTCAGGCACTGTTTTTTATCTCCATGTTCCCAGATTTGGTTCTGCCTGCGGCTCTCCTAGAAAGGAAACAGAAACAAAGGAAAGACAGATGCAGGTGTCTTATGGGGTACAACTGCACCCTTAAAATTTGTGTCTTGATTTGAAAATAACATTTCAGCCTGTGCTAGAAGGGCACTTGAGCTGTTGGAATGTTTTTAGGCTACCAGTGTACTGGATGGCAAAGTGACTTATAACTAGAAAACCAGGACAGGAAGCACTTTCACTTAGTGGCTGGTATTAAGGGAAACTGGCCATAGTCTGGCTCTTGCCTAAAACCTCACCTCTTAGATCTAGAAGCTTCTCCTATTTGTAGATGCTTTATTTTTACTTTGGGAAGAATTGTCAGTTTCCAAGCTGCCCTATGCTGCTTCTGATTGGAACTGCTGTTTCAAACATGTACATGAGAATTAATTTACAAGTTTGAAGCCTAGGAAGAGCTTGGGTATAGTCAGGATTGTCAAGTGGATGTGTGAGTAGTCTTCACAGCTGAAGTTAAGTGTACCTAGTATGTTTTTTCAACTCTTTGATGTACTTGTGCCACAATTCAGTTTTCAAATGAGTTCTGTTAAGCAGAAGTGCTGTTTTCTGTACTTAATGCTTCAGTATAGGGAGCTGTTCAAACATATATGGGATCGAAGTTCAGAGTATCATATCTGGTTTTTCTAGTTTGTTTATTCAAGCTGAACTTGCCTCTTGTACCTGCTTGCTTAAGGCCTGTTTAAATTTCTTGCATTAATTATTGTTCAACGGTAGTAACACTTGTAACTCTAATTTCAGATGTTTGTCCTGGACAGAGTAGAAGGAGATAGCTGTTCTCTGAATGAATTTACTGTAACTGGTTCAACATATGCTCCCATGGGAGAAGTGTAAGTGTTYTGTTGATGTTAAATATTTGTCTGTTTATGCGTTGACTATTACTTTAGGCTTGAAAAGTGATGCATGTAATATGCAATAGTGCTTGTTAATAAATGAAAGCTTAACCAGTGAGAATGCAAACTGAAGGGCTGGGGGGGGAGTAATTAACAGTAGAAGGAAGTTAAATTTTAGAAAAGTAAACCTTCATGAAACTTACTTAATACAGTCTCCAATATTGCAGTGTTCCTTTGATAATCTAAAAATAAATTAGGGGTAGGTTGAGAGGATGTATTTTACTGAAATCTTACTGGACTAAGATTAGCTATCCCAATGCTTCAAAATGAGATTTACTTTCTTGTGTTAAAAAAACTGCATAAATCTGAAGAGGTGAGCCTCTGTTAATCTGTGAACTCAATGTTTCCAATTCCCCTGCCTCAGAGAAGGTAGGAGATTTTTTTTTTTCTAAAGCATCTTATGAATGTGTTGGAGTTAATTCTTAAATTTACTGTAAATTCCTGTCCCCTACCCTCAGTAGTTTATTGGACTTGGTGCATCTGTACTTGAATAGATGTGTGTGTTTGTCTCAGCCCTTGGTATTTGAGCTGGTGTTAAACCCGCTACCTTAGGAAAGGAATGATGCGTTTGGCTTACTTTATCTCAGTTGCAAGTCTCTACTAGTGGGATAGGTGGTTCATCCTGACAACTTCAGGAATTTTTAGGGTTCTGCTTCCAGAAGAAGAGCCTCTTCTTATTGGATTGTTACAGCTTCTTTTACTTGGCCAGTCTTTCATGTTTTTTTTTAATCTTGTCACTTCAGTTTTACTTGCAGAGTAGAATTCTACTATGTATGAAGTAGAATTGAGATTCAGTTATTGTAAACATCTCAACCTTGTGGAGTTTCACATGCATGCCTCTGACTCCATGCAATCTTCACCGATCTCTATTTAATTTTCATAGCAGTTAAGACCATAGTGTTCTCAGCAGCTGGAAATCTTAATTCCCCAATTCTCTTTTGTTTCAAAGCTAATTGCTGTCAAAAGCTTATGCTTTCATTTCAGGAGATGGCATTTAGTTGGGCAAGGTGACATTCTAGATCTTGTAAAGCATCCAGCTATTATGCTTTAGCTGGTCTTGCAAGAGCTCTAGATAAACAAAATAATAAAATATAGTGTGGTGACAGATGTAGAGTATAATAAGACAGTCATCAATGTATGTTAATGTTCTATTTTTTACTTGTTGAAATTGAGGAAATGTGAATAAGCATGTTAATTGCACTGCATTCACGTACATAAAGAACATTCTGTGAAAGGGAAATTACCACAGAAAGGCTGTTACTGGAGCATAAGGAAACAAATAGCTAAATTCTCAAACCTTTAGGGCTGATTTATTTCTGTGTTTATAGACGGCTTTTTTTTTTTTAAATCGGTGACTTTAAAGTAACGTGACTGACTTCACCTTGGATTGCAAACTGTCACTGAAGACAAAGTTTGATGGAGCCCTTAAGAGGCAGTCTAGTCCATTGCACTGCCCCAAAGCAGAACATGAGCTAGATATGAACCATTCCTGATAGATGTTTCTTTGTTGTACTTAACTTCAGATATTGTTGTCTTCCACAGCTGTATAGGCAGCCCACTCTATTTCATAGCCATTAGACGTTTTTGCAATAAATCAGTGATTTTTCACTTACTCTTAAAGTATTTGATACATAACTTTCCCCTGAGATGCATTCAGAATATAAAATTACAAATATTTCGTACTGAAAAACTAAAGTTTTGTACTGACTGATTTCCCAGGGATGTTAGGAGATTGTCATACAGTTTGGAGTAGTTTTGTCATGTCTCAGCACGTGCAATGTGCATGCTTACTTGCAAACTGAGAGCATAAAACTAACAATAATTAAGAACTGCGGCAAAAGCTAGCAGATTGCATTTGACCTTCAAATGAGTTCATCTTTAGCTAATCGAAAAGCCTGAAGTTTTAAGAAAAAAAACCCTTTATCCAGAACTGACTCCAGCAACTCCATGTGCACTTGCCATTCTTCAGAAGTTGTTGATAAGGAACACACAGGCAAGGGGAGGGGGGGAACCCTGGTATACCAAGTTATGGATATTCAAGTATGCTAGTTTTTTTTTCAAGTTCAGAATGGGTGAAAACAGGAATAGCTGTGATAGGAGTTACTGCTTATGGCTGTAGGATTATGCAAAATGAAACTTTAAAAACATACTTGTTTTTTTAAGATACATTTTGTTCATGTGCTGTGTTATACAACATTGGAATTTGTTTGCAGTACTGAAAGAGACTGAACAAAAGCTTACATAATCAGACATGTCATAGTCTTATGTTACGAATTCTTATGGAGTAGTGATCCATGTCTTTCTACCACCAGACCTTTTTTTTTTTTCCTCCTTGAGAGCTTTAGTAAAAGATGTTATATATGAGTTACGTCTTACTAATTTTGGGGGGGGGGGGGAAATAACAGTATTGAACACTGTCTTGGTTCTTTTATGCTTCCTCTAGAAGTATGCTAATGTTCCAGAAAATGAATTAATTTACTATATCCAAATGTGAAAGCAAAGAAGTTGCTTCTTATTTGTGATGTCTAAATGGTGCATTACTTTAGGAAAATGTACCTTCCCTCTTTCTAAAGACTTCAGATATTCATCATTAAGTGTATATGACTACTAGAAAAGAGTATTTCTTCTCTAGTGGAATTTGTATTGTGAAATGACTTAGCTTTTCATTGGTTTAGGAGGTTCACATATAGTACAGATTAATTTTTAAGAAATTAAAGAGGCCACATCTGCTTTTATGCCTGCCCAGTGCATACATTTCATGCATGGCAGTAAATCTGCAGAATATGCAGTAAGACTGAGGAAGCTAAGCTCTTAAGATATC
This sequence comes from Phoebastria nigripes, assembly GCA_035582835.1. Taxonomy (NCBI): domain Eukaryota; kingdom Metazoa; phylum Chordata; class Aves; order Procellariiformes; family Diomedeidae; genus Phoebastria; species Phoebastria nigripes. Next base: position 1,356,123 of record JAYKAV010001543.1, read on the forward strand.
CAGTAATATTCCTCTCCTAATGAGAACTCCCCTCCAAGTCCTGCGCATTCTCTAATACTGCTTTCATATGCCTCTTCACTGAGCTCTTTACTTCTCTTCTGTGTTGCTGTATGACTGTCACTGGAGGAAATAAGGTTTTGTGATTCAGGTAGTGATTTCATTGATAATCATGTCATTCTGTTCATTACTGTTTCATCTAAACTTCAGAACTCACTTTTATCAAACCTGCTCTTCTCAACTATTTCTCGTTCTGTAGTTCCAAGTCCATAACTAATAAGCATTATACTAAATGGGAATACAGTAAAGGGGTTAAAGAAGGGAAAAAGGTGAGATGCTAATACTAAATAACTAACTTAAATCTCCCCCTTTTCTTCCTTTGGAAAGGCATAAAGATGACAAACTTATTAAATGTAGCCAGTATGATGGCCTTGTGGAACTTGCAACCATCTGTGCGCTCTGTAATGATTCCTCTTTGGATTACAATGAAGTAAGTACATATCCTCGGACAGAGGAGAGTGTGAGAATGAGGATAAATGTTTGTTCTCATCTGTCTATGTAATACCTTTCAGTGGTAAATCCCCATCTAGTCAAGGGGGAGAGTATTTAGGTCCTCTTAAGTATTAATTCTGGGAATGACTTGTTTGTTGAACACTGAGAAAACTAAAGCCAGACAGCAAGTGTAGTCTGGAACTTGGAGATCTCTTGGTGTGTAGAATGCACTGCTACTTCCTTGCTTTGCCTTGCCTCCTGAAGGTGGCTAGATCTTGTAATGACTTAAATGCTTGATGATAAAAGTAGTGACATCCTTCTCTGCTGGCCTTGAGAGTAAAGGCTTGACATTTCCTACAAATCGTACTCTTCAAAGTTGCTTTTTAAAAATAGTTTTGCTTGTTTCATAAGCCATAGTAAGTCATTAAGCTTTTTTCCATTGTGAAACTTGAACTTTTGTCTCTGGTAGGTTCCAGGTGAGGTTTAAAGTAAACTCCTGTGTTTTTGTTTGCTTTGTGTTGACTAAAGGCTAAGGGAGTATATGAAAAAGTTGGTGAAGCCACAGAAACGGCGCTTACCTGTCTGGTTGAAAAAATGAATGTATTTGATACAGACTTGAAAGGACTTTCTAGAATTGAACGTGCAAATGCTTGCAACTCGGTCAGTACTCTTTTATCTGGAATTCATTGGGGAGTCAGTTTTGTAGTATGTATTATCTAAATGCATTTTTATGCTATTGTTTTTTTATAAGGTGATAAAACAACTCATGAAGAAAGAATTCACTTTGGAATTCTCAAGAGACAGAAAGTCTATGTCTGTCTATTGTACACCGAACAAACCAAGCCGCACATCCATGAGTAAGATGTTTGTTAAGGTCAGTTCCTCACTTGAGAAAGTGTAGTTATGGAATGGCTGCAAAGGTAGCACAATACTTAAAAATTATAGCACAACTAACTCCAGCTTGAAGGAATGACTTTGTAATTTGAGCAAATGTTGTAATGGAAAGGGATTTATTAAGCTAAATTACTTTTTTTTTTTTTTTTGCCTCTGCAGGGTGCTCCTGAAGGTGTAATTGACAGATGTACACATGTCCGTGTTGGAAATGCTAAAATACCATTAACCTCAGGAATTAAGCAGAAAATAATGTCTGTCATTAGAGAATGGGGAACTGGTAGAGACACATTGCGTTGCTTGGCTCTGGCGACCCATGACAATCCACCCAGAAAAGAGGAAATGAATCTTGAGGACTCCTCAAATTTCATTAACTATGAGGTAAGTTTAGTAAAACATCCTTTTAACACTTCTCTCTCTCCTTATGTTTGATTCTTCCTTGAGGAAGTTACGTCTGAGAATATTCTCTTTCTGGGTATTTTTGATGTCAAACRCAATAGTTAGCCACATGTGTGGAGGGAACGCTCTGTTTAAGAAGAGACTGTATGTCTCTTTGAAGAAACTTAAGGCATAAAACTTGGAGTATTCTGTGGTTTATGATACCTGTCACTCCTACGTCATTCCCCCAGTTTATTTTGGGTTTAAAAGAAAAACACTTTGTTTGTGTTCTTGGTGGCTGGTATACATACTGCTGCTTGGATAAAAGTATTTTAAAAAAAAATAAATAAATTAAAAAAAAAAAAATCAGTTAAACAGCCACCTGCAAATGGTATTATTTTTTCACAACACCTTAAACTGTTTTCAGAGACTGACTCTGAAAAATATTCCAGAAATTGCATTGTGGTTTCAGCGTTAATGGTTTTCAGTTTGACATTGCTCAACTGCAAGACCTCTTTGGGGATTTTGTGATGAAACATACCTGCCATTTTGGGCTCTGCGGGTCAAGTTCCCTTCCCTTCCTCCATTACTGGCAGCTGCAAAAGCTCTGTCCGTGATGATCATCTTAGCTACTCGGTAATTTTCCAATGAAACCTGCATCTAGGATTTAGAGCAGGGAGGAAATGACAACAGTTGCATGAGGGTTTTTGGCTTGTGCACTGTGCTCCTGGCACTGATTATGAAAAAGAAAGACTTGACTGCTTGCAGGTTGAATTTGCAAGACTGACAACTAGAGCACATTTTAATAATAAAATGAGTGCATTTGAAGCAAGATATGTTTGGAAAGGTAGGATCCCATTTCGGAGTGTGGTCATGCTCTGGGAATTAACTGTATCCTCCCATATGCTCATCATGTAGATGGTACCATGTAGCATTGTGATTCCAAAAGCATTAAATTCTTATTTACCTCTTACTTGTTAACGGGCATATAGATTTGTGACTTTTCAGTTCTTTTTTCCAGCTGTCTGAATTCAGTGTCAGAGCTAAAGTGCTATGAAGACTTTGTATAGTGAAACAGATAACCCCTCTGAAGTAATCCTTTCAGGAAAAAAATCTGACATAAAAGCAAGTATATCATGCATAATACACTGGTTTTGACCAAATGGCAGGATGACGTAGGCCTCAGTGTCTTAATTGCACAATGTAGAACCACAGAACATTGTGGACAAGGAGTAAAAACAAATGTCACTGCGCTGAGAGATATTTAGCATGCAAGCAAAATGATTGTTTCACTCATGTCAGATGAGAAGTTTACAGGATCTTGCACTAAAACTTTGTGCTGTCTTGTTTCAGACCAACTTGACCTTTGTCGGCTGCGTGGGTATGCTGGATCCCCCAAGAATTGAAGTAGCTTCATCTATAAAGTTGTGCAAACAAGCTGGTATTAGAGTTATTATGATTACTGGTGATAATAAAGGCACAGCAGTAGCTATTTGCCGCCGCATTGGTATCTTTGTGGAAGATGAAGATGTTTCTACAAAAGCCTTTACTGGTCGTGAATTTGATGAACTYACACTTGCTGCCCAAAGAGATGCTTGCCACCATGCCCGTTGCTTTGCTCGTGTAGAACCTTCCCACAAATCTAAAATTGTTGAGTTTCTTCAGTCTTTTGATGAGATTACAGCTATGGTGAGTAATTGAACTTTTACTTGGTTTGAAAGGCAGACACTGTTGTTTAAACCCAAATTATGCTTTGTCAGACTAATGCCTCATTCTAGAAAACACTTCTTCCACGTTTTCCTGAACTCAAAGCCTCAGAATACTTCTGCACTTCAGTGATTTTTTTTAAAGATCCAAAACCACACCCAGTGCAAAATTCCTTTCTAGTCCTATATGTAAGTGCCCACCTTTTTTTTTTTTTTTTTTTTTTCTTCTTCTTTGCCTCAACTTCAAATTCTTGTTTTAGACTGGTGATGGTGTCAATGATGCCCCTGCATTGAAGAAAGCAGAAATTGGAATTGCTATGGGTTCTGGTACTGCCGTGGCTAAAACTGCTTCTGAAATGGTTTTAGCAGATGATAATTTCTCAACTATTGTAGCTGCTGTGGAAGAAGGACGTGCAATTTATAACAACATGAAACAGTTCATCCGTTACTTGATCTCCTCCAATGTTGGAGAAGTTGTTTGGTAGGTTTAAAATGTTTTTGGTTTTTTNAACTAGAGTAGTGATGATGGAGTCTTTTGTGTTAATTATTTATTTACTTCCAGTATTTCTCACTAAAACCAGAGAAACAGGTTCTCCAGGTAATTGATCATTGTGATTGTGTGGAAGTCTGTGTACTTCTAGCCTAGTCTTTACTGGAGAATTTTAGCATACCGCAAAAGATTCGCATTGCACATAATATTCTAGCTCAGTAGGTGGCTAAATGCTTTACAATTATTTCTAAGATTGGAATAATTCTCTAGAATAGGAAAATAAAAAACCTTAATCAAATATTACAAGATCTGGTATTTCAGATAACTTAGCCACAGATACAACTTAGATGTTTGTTTAACCTCAAGTTACAGAAGAATGTGTCTTCTGTGTCTTTGGAAGGAATGGTGACCCAATGCCACAGAATGCATTTCTGGTAACAGAATGTAAATATTGATCTCCTAACAGTTGCTTATATCAAAGCATACTTTCTCCCAGAGTGGAATATAACACAGCAATTGTCTTGCCTTGTTTCTTGTAAACTTTAAAGCTGTCCTTCATATGGCTCTTGCTGCAGCCCCTGTTTCTGTTCTATTTATTCACACGGGCTTGGAGCCAATGAAAGCTACATGCTTACTAAATTTTTGCAGGGACTAGCAATAACCTAAATGAAGCTTAGTCATTTGAGCTAAAATGCTATTATGTCTGCAAAAGTTTTAGTGTCTTTTAGAAAGTGGCTTGCAAGTCTTTATGCATGTATGTATATATTTACCTATACAGACAAGTAGAGTGGGGAAGAAACAAGGCTAAAGCAGAAACTCTTCAATTCCTGAAGTTACCAGAAGAAGATAATGTTTCAAAACTTATATGCCAGTGGTTAGAAGTGTTTGCTATTGGATATGTTTTTAGTTTTCTGAATGTGAATATTCAGCTTCTGATACTAAATGGGTAACTCCATACGAGAGAACAGAAGTGATGCTACAGGCTTAGGCTTAAGTGTTAAAAGGATTTATCTACATGCACAAGAATAAGCTTATGACTGGTGGGTTTTTTTATAGTATCTTCTTGACTGCTGCCCTGGGTTTTCCTGAAGCTCTAATTCCTGTCCAACTCTTATGGGTAAATCTTGTGACGGATGGTCTCCCTGCTACTGCTCTGGGCTTTAATCCTCCTGATCTTGATATCATGAATAAGCCACCACGCAACCCTAAAGAGCCACTGATCAGTGGATGGCTCTTCTTCCGTTACCTAGCTATTGGATGTAAGTAATAATAACTTTTTAATTTTTTTTTTTAAGTAAACTTAGGCAGGTAACCACTTGAAAGCAGTTTGTCTCATCTCCTTGTATGCTGAAATCTTGAAAGCTAGCAATAGATGTTCTGTGGAACTGGTATTCTTCCTTTGTTCTGTTTYGATATTCACACTTTGTTTTGCACATTTGCAGGCAGTGCCGTGATCGGAACAGTAAAGTTGTGATTTCCCCCACCCCCCCATTGGTAGCAACTGAGGCACCAAAAGCCCTAGTTGCATAACATCAGTATGACATTCACCACTTCGTCAGAATCTTTTGATTTTGACAACTAGGAGGCCATTAGGAAGTTTGTATACTGCCATACTGGATTAGACCTTCAGAATTGTCTGATAGTGGATGGTGTTGCAGTCCTCAAAGAGAGAAGCCCTTCAGGAACAGATGAACTTAGGGCCGAGTCTGACCTCTGTTCTCAAGCAGCCACCTACTTGTCTTTTCCCATTTGACTCATTCCAGGCTGAAATACTTTTAGCTCAAAGCATTGAGACGGCAGATTTTAGCTTGTCCATGCAATAACTGTCAGCCTTAGGAAGATGAGCATGTTGTGGGATTGGGATTGAAGAACCAAGACCAGCGATTAGTGAATATGCACCTGCATTAGCTGTTGAGGTCATACGTAGAGCTACTTCTAAATCTGAAAATTACAACTGTCGTGTATCTAACCTACCATTTTTGTACTTAAGTAGAAAAACACAACGGGCTTGCTGGCATGGCTATAATCAGGGAAAATAAAGGAGTATCAACTTGTGAAATCATATCAATTTGTGAAATCAACGGATGTAGATTTAAACCTTAAATATAGCTTATAGTACTGTAAAGCTAGAATAAGTATCTACGTGGATACTTAATGCACGCTGTCTTCATGACAGAAGTTGTGACCTTAATTTTCCTAACTGACTTCATAGATCTTTAAGTAAACCTCAGTATTGGTTAATGTAAGTACAGACACATTGGGTTCTGATAGGAAAAAAGAAAAATTGCAGGTTGATTAAGTGATATCCTTGTTTGCCTTAAGTTCTAGCTGTCAGCTTCTGTAAGCAGGTATTAGTACAGTATTTAATGGTTATTTAAGTTACAGCTGGTGGAGCAGATTTCTTGCACAGGAGATAGATGAATTACATTCTATTTTTTTATAGTACTGGAGGTCTTGAGGTAGAAGTTGAAGCGTGGCAAGTGAGATCTTCTCTTGCATACAGTTCACAACACTGAAAAAAGCACTTTGTTTTTTTTGAAGGTTACGTTGGTGCTGCCACAGTGGGTGCTGCTGCTTGGTGGTTTATCGCTGCTGATGGTGGTCCAAGAGTTACCTTTTATCAGCTGGTATTTGCTCAGTTTAATATCTTTGGGGGGAGAGGGGAGGTACATGCTTCTTTCATACTTGTTACTTGAAATGACTGTAGAAAACCAGTAGGTTACAGAAATTTATATAACGAGACATTTTCAGACTCGTTACTGTAAAACTTGATCATGATTAATTAGTCTTAATACTAAAGCTCAAAGGTGGGATACCTGAGCTTCTAAACAATTTGAAGGACTAATTGTTGTCTTGTAAGTAAAAGACTAATGGGGACTTTTTCTAAAGCTGGCAAAAGTTTAAAACCAGTGTTTATAGGAGTCATATTAGAAAGCTTTGTTTTCATGATACTCGCTGCTTATTTCATAATTGCCTATTTTACATTTTAAAAGTTAATAAGCTGTGGAAGTGAGTTCACAATGTTCTGTTCTAGAGCCATTTTCTGCAGTGCAAAGAGGACAATCCAGACTTCTTTGGTGTCGACTGTGTGGTTTTTGAGTCTCCATATCCAATGACAATGGCTCTTTCTGTACTTGTCACCATAGAGATGTGCAATGCTCTCAACAGGTTTGTATGTCCAAACAGGAAAGCAAAGTTTCTGCATAGCTTATCCAAAATGCTACCTTATGTGCAATTTGATTCTTAGTGTATGGACAGCTCAACTTACGAAGAATGAGTCGTATTTCCTTCCTGAATCCTGGTAGTGCAAACAAAATGACTCTCTTAGATAACATTTGAGATCTCTTATCATAAGGTATATTTTTAAGTCTGCCAATTCAGTCTGGTATTTTACTAAGCATGAGCAACTGAAATGTTTTCCATTATTTCTAATCTAAGCTTAATCAATCAGATTATCTCTCCTATGTTGGTATAAAGTGATCTCAAGGAGAACTAAAATCAGAATGCTGAAGATATGGAAAATAGTTTTTCCTGCCCTAAGGGAGTGTGGGTTTAGCCAATTAATATTAGATTATAAATGGAAACCACTAAATAGCACAATGTCAAGGGTATTTTTCTTCAAATAGCTTAGAGGTCAGTTAATTTAAAAACAAATAAACTTTAAATACAAGTGTACTGCAGTAGTCCTACATAGTAAGATACTGCTCTACATCTGATGTTCTGGATCTCAGCCTCTTCTGCAGCATAGCCTAAATACRGATTGAATCTGAAGCGTAGAATTAAAGAACAAGCATTAAGAAGGTGCAAGTGCTTGACCCTCTGTATATCCAGTCGTTAAGTGAACTTCAGAAGTGGGTGCACTAGGTCCCCAGGCATACAATAGAGTGGGGAGGATTGTGTCTTACGCTGTCATTTCCCTTACTCCTCCCATGGAGAGGATGTTGGGGCCTTAGCAAAAAAGGTAGACTAGATCAGGAATGAGCAGAACACACAAAGGCTTTCAAAAATAAATGTGCAGCTGAACTGTGACTGCATTGCGAAGCAGAATTCCAAGGTAGTTTAAAGTTGCAACACATATAAACCGTATCTTGGTGTCTTCCTTTTCTTTGTGACTGGGATAATTGTGACTTGCTATGCTGCTTTTCTTTCCAGCTAGTTTTCTGATTTATTGAATTGCCTATTGGGTACATATGTGTACATAAGATACATGTTTCTGTTGCAGCCTATCAGAAAATCAATCCTTGATGAGGATGCCCCCGTGGGAAAATATCTGGCTGGTGGGCGCTATTTGCTTGTCCATGTCACTCCACTTCCTTATCCTTTATGTGGAACCGCTGCCAGTAAGTGCATGTATCTTACACCCATCCCTGAAGTTGGGAGATAGAGCAAAAACTTGTCTGGAGCTTAAGGCAAGGGATGGAGGGGGAGAAAAGATGTAACGCTTGGCTTTTCTTTCAGATTATCTTCCAGATCACACCTTTGAATGTGACGCAATGGCTGATGGTATTGAAAATCTCCCTACCTGTCATTCTGCTGGATGAAACACTTAAATATGTGGCCCGTAACTACCTGGAACCTGGTAAAGATAGTGTGCGGCCTGCCACCAAACCATGTTCTTTGTCAGCATGCACCGAAGGAGTTTCCTGGCCGTTTGTGTTCATTACTGTGCCCTTGGTTATCTGGCTTTACAGCACAGACACTAACTTTAGTGATATGTTCTGGTCTTGACTGACATGGTGACAAGTTTTACATTCAAAGAAAAAGTTTAACTTAATTTTTTTATTGTTTAAAGCAACTGTCTATTTCTGCTGAATTTTCACATGAACATATTTGCCGGTGATGGAGGTTTCATAATCTAGATTTTGGTTTTTTGCTTTTTCTGACTTCAGTGGGGGCAATATATTCCTCTTTTATACACAGTTAAAGTGTCCATTGACATGTACAGAGAACTAACACTATTTTATGCAAATATTTTTTTGTAGATGAAAAGCATGTACAGTGTTCTGTTCAATAGTCTATTCATCATGTAAAAAAAGTAAATTTTTTTTGAGCCAGCGGACACTATCAAACTAAATTGGCAGCAGATTTTAGGGAATGAATGTGTGTCGTCTAAAACTAAAAAAGCATGTAACTGTTTGTCTTCTGCATGATCATCCAAACTTAATTTGTCCTAAAGTCAGGTTTTATTCGTAAGCAGAATTTTCTGCACTGGGTAGAGAGAATTGCTACCTCGGTCAGGATTTCTTCTCGGTTTCCCCTCTTCCTGTTCCCTCACTCTTGGTTCTTGACTGTCCTTGTTTACACCAGTTTCTGTATGAGGTATGCCTAATCTTGCTCGTGCAGAAAATACCATTCCAGGTGCAGCCTGCTGGGGTTCTTCCATACTCTCAACACACATAGGGTTGTTTTTTTAAGATTATTTATTTAAGTGTCTATTGTATTTTATTGTAACAGACCTTATTTTGCCAGTGTTGCCCATTATGCAGGGATAGGGAGGGCTACTTCTGTCTACTTAAATCTAAAACAAGCCTTTTTAACAAACATGATCTGTTTTAATTCAAAAGAGGGTTTAAGTTGGGTTTTTAATACCTTATTTACATGTGTCAGATCCTTTCTTTTTCTCCCCACCCCCCATCAAAACTTGTAATGAGACCTGGAAAAATAACTTGCACTGCATAGCTAGAAATTGGATTTCCTACACTTAAGGCACTAATGATCAGTTGTATACATGGAGTTACTCTGCTGGCCTGTTGTTAGCCTGACTTGAAGTAACAAGCTCGTGTGTGTTTTTTGTAAAATCTGTAAATAGCACATGACCAAATTGAACATATTGTATAGAACTATTTTTATTTTAATGTGGCACTAACCACCTTCATTATTACGGTAAATGTTAAAGCATGTTTTCAGATTCAGTCCTGTATCAACAATGTGTAAGTCATTAACAGTCCTAACTGTGGTGTTTTTCTCCAATGCCTTCCAACTTTCATCGACTAAAGTGAGTATTTCTCTTCCATTTCACCATGCCAGTGGTGACTTGCTGTAAAATAGCGTATGCTGTATACATGTTGAAGAATAAATAGTAATTTCCTTCATTCCCATGCTGTGTTTTGTCAAACTCTGCTGTGCTACATTATTATCACCACTTTAGACTCTTTGTTTTGTGGTCTGAAGTTCAAATTATTGATTCCAAAGGCAAAGCACTTGCTTTTGGTTTAGTGTATTTTAGGTCTTGTTTTAAAGCACCCAGGAGCCTTAGTGCCCCAAGGTCTTAYGGCTTTTAGTCTTAAGTTTGAGATAAAATTGGACAAACCTGTAACTTAAGACCATGACAGCTGTTCACATGAATGTTTAGTGTTCAAAACACTCTGGTACTTGTGGTCAGGTGCTGGTTTACCCCAAAGCTTTTTCCTGCTCTGAAATAGGGGATGCCCCTCTGAGCTGACCACCCTTCCCTAGTCTCTGGTATCTGCAGTGCTCAAAGTGCAGGTGCTCCTCATTGCAAAAACAGCTTATTGTTTCCAGTAAGTGGTTATATGAAAAGACGAAAGAACAGTCTCAGCTTAACAGGATAGTCTTTGAAAATTGTACTGGGGTCACTATGTCTTTGTAGGCATAGTGTTATCTTCTGCTGGCTCAGTCTGCTTTAATAACCAAATTCAAACAGCTTTCTGATTCCCCATAGAGGAAAACAATGGTTAAAAGCTATGTTCTGTTGGTGCCAGCTGGAATCCAGTGAGCACAGATAATTCTCTAGGTTTCAAGCTTTCAAATATAGATACTAACCCCAAAATACACAGACCCTATCTGAAATTCCACTGCATTGTGAATACTCACTGTTTATATAGACTTTGACTTGTTTAAATTGATGCTGAAGTGACTCAGAGGAGCTGGACCTGATGATGTAGTAGGTGTGTTGCCAAACTGTAAGCATTTAAATCCCACTGAATGCCCTCTTTAGTGTAGAAGAACCTGTCTTTGCCAAACTAAGGTTTTGCATACCACAAAACCAAGTGGCCAGCACCGGCCATTTGCTGTATCAATAATAAATGAGCAATAGAGACTTGTCCCCGTTTATTGAAACAGAAAAATAATAGGTCATGTGATTTAGGATTCCTTGAGATCAAAATATGTACAAGTATGTTGTTTGTTGGAAACAAATACTAGCAAGTTAGTTCTATGTGCTCGCAACATCGTTGACAAACATTTTCCAGGGCAGGAATGCCACTGAATCTTTGGAACACTGGTTCTGCGTGAACCTCCAGAGCACCRTGTTGGTGGGCTTTTTAAAGCCACGTATCTGACTGTCACTGTGAATGATTCTGCTTCCTGTACAATCCTGTTCCTGTCTATTATGCCAAATAATCCTGCTATACACCCCCTTTTTCCCTGCCTCTAAGAAGCTGAAGGGGAAAATGACTGTCGATAAGTAGAATTCAGTCTTCAACAACTTCTTTGTTGGATCTCTGTCTGTGTTGAAGATGAATCTTACTGTTTGTCATGGATTTCCGTACTGACATTTGAGAGCTCACTCATACCGTGTGTCTCGGGGGCACTTGCATTAGGGCCTTGTGTTCCTTGGAGTTTGCCTTTGAAAGCTGGATGACTGGTGGGTAAATGGAGTGGCATTCATCCCTACAGGCTCCTGAGGTTATGGGAACAGTCAGGTTTTATAAGGTGCTCCTAAATAGCCCAAGCAATCTTAATCTACCCTGTTTTTCTTTTATTTCTCCCACTCTTGCTGTCCAAATTTTCCTGTAGAAATGGAACAACAGGGTTCCCTAAGATCAGCACTTACTTATCTCAGGTTCAATGGCAGCTGTTTCTATGCTTTCAGTACTTCTGTTTTCCAAGTGTTGCCACTACATGGTAAATACCAGCCTTGGGTGGTCTGGACTGGCCAAATGTTAAGATCTACCATGAGCTTCCTCCCAGGCAGCGAAGCACCCTGTGCTGAAGTCACTGTCTGCTGCAAGCTTCCTTGTGATCTTGGAGCTGGAGTGCTGTGGATCCGGTCTTAACCCTTCTCAGTTGAGTAGGCTGTGGGAGGTTGCTGAAGTGTGCTTCTGGCATTAGAATAGCATAAGGCAGCTGATGGCTTGGCTTTTCAATTATAGAAACTGTAGAAATACAGTGCAAGGTTAGTAATGCACTGCAAGAAAACGTGTTAACTAAAATGCTTATCCTTAATTGTGTAGATCCTGTCATTCTTTAGCTATCGGTCCTTTCATCTAGAGGAGCCAAGAAGGGAGGGCTTTTCAATTTAGAATAGACTTACTTGCCAACATCTCAAAGTCGAAATTATCACTTAGTTTCTTTGTTCCCTACATATTTCCTCTCCAGCCTCCTCGCTGTACTAGGGTCATCTGGGGATAGAAATAGGTAACTCCTATCTTAATGTGTTAGCCCTGTGAATATATAATTGGAAGCACTTATTTAAGCAGGAATAACTCAAAAGTTACCCAGGCTTTATCTCCCACCCCATTTTTAGAAAGTAACTATACTTCTTGTTTCCTTTTTGCTCTCATCTCACTGAGCTTTTTCATCTCTGCTGTTTTCTGGATTCCTTAGTGTCCTCACATACTGCCACTTATTTTCTAGTGTGAGGTGTGTGTGTGTAAGACTAGTATCAATCGTGTGATTGATGCTATCTTATGCTAGGAACACCAGGAAGGATATTGGCTTATGCTGGGAAACCAGTGGGGTTTGGTATGAGAGCAGCTCCTCCTGAATTCAGTGTTCTGTAGCCTGGTCCAAATCAGAGCAAAGAAAAGGGTCAGGAAGCTGCAGTCAGTGCCTTGGGCCCTTTCCACTTTCAAATGCGAGTGATTCAAAGTACTGTTTTGTGAGCTACCCAACGAGCTGCTCCTTTTTGCTGGCATCCAAGTAATAAAAATAGTTCATACTTGGTTTCCCAAAGTATTATTGCAAATAAGTAAGTATGAGAGAGGCTGCAGAAAAATGTATACCAGTCTGTCAAAATGCTATGGGGCTTATGTTTGTAGGGAGGCTATTTTGGAGAAGGCTAAGAAGGATAAGAAAAGGAGTTTTTAATCTGATGATAAAATGCAGTACAGCAGTCCTCTGTCACTGTTCCAAGAACACAGCCGATGCACAGAATATACATGGTAAACAGCTCAAAGATGGTTGAATTTGCTGAGATGAAGGGAGGTAAAACTGATACAAAGTTGTCTGTCTCTTGCACCTGTCTTGTTTACTTTTTTGCACTTCTAACCATTAACTGTTTCCCTAATCTCTGCTAATTACATCCTTAATTACATTAATACGCATTTTCAAATCTTAGCAGGAGAGCCTAAATTTTATAGTGTTGAAGCAGTGTTTTGAAGAGCCACCATCAAGTTCTAGGGAATCAGAGTACACTGTTCTTCTCTCCTAGACACAAGGCTAACCTTACGCTGTATTTTAGGGGTAAAGTACAGTAGTAGCTTTATTACGTTGTACTCTACCCTCTGCCTATGCATTAATCTGTGTAGTTTAATGACTTCTTCAAAGCTTTCCTACTGCTTCCCAGAATAAGCTGCATAACTTGGAAAAGGGACATTGTTAGGTCACTTTGGGGCCAAACCTGCAATATAATGCCTTGATTAGAAAAACACTCTTGAAGTTCTTAAAAACTTGAGCTCAAACTGCGTAGTACGGACCTTGAAAGTAAAAATTACAAATAAGTGAGACTTCTCTATTGCCACTAGCCAGGCAGAGAAAGGCAAAAGCTATCTAAACATGTCTTAATTCTTTTTCACTGCAGTCTTCTGTAGGAAGTGCTGGCTTTGCTGATGGTAAAGGGAGCTCTGCTGCATTCAGGAGAGCTGAGCCATAATCCAGAGGGTTCTAGGCTTTGAGAACAAAGTAACCTGAGAGTGTCCCTTCAATGACAGAGCAGCCAGTTATCAAACTTAACATTCTTTCTTCTGTCACTGTTGATCTTAGTCTTGCTTGTATAATGATACTTAGCATTCATCCTTTCATTAACTGACGCCTTTTCTTTCTTTCCTTTTCAGCAATACTGGAGTAATCGCTTCCTAAACAATTTTGCAGAAATGTAAGGTTGTTTTGTTGCGTGCATGTGTTTTTAGCAACACATCTACCAAAACTTCTGCATGTATCATGTGTAAAGATTCTTTGCTTTCCCTAAAACAAAACTCATTGTGTTCTCTGTGGAAGAAATGTGTGGTACCATTAGGACTTCATTATACAGATGTACAAATGTGCAATATAGCTTACCCAATGGGAAGCTCTCTCCAGAGAAGTTTGGTTTCTGTGCTGCATGGAGAAGAGTTTGTTTATCCTTGAACAAGAATCGTGGAGCTGACAGCCAATTTTCCATATTTCTGTATGTAAAATGTCAGTTTATAAAATGTACAATATCAAAATAATGCATGCCTTCGGTTGTAGACAGCTCTTTCTCTGTATTGTATCATCCAAACATACTATTCTATAACAGCTTATGTACAATGCTATCCTATTTATAAAATTCATGGAAAAGATTACAGATGAATGTTAAACTGTAAGCCTCCAGTTCATAACTTTGGATTTTTTATCATGTGTGCAAATCAACCTATTTTGCACTGTAATGTAACTTATTTAAATCTAAGGCAGTAAGACAGATGTTGGTGCAATACAAAATATTGTGATGCATTTATCTACAAAGCAACAACTGACTCRGCCAGTTACCACAACTGCATGTATGACCTTTAGAAGTTGTAAATAAGATCAATTGTCTATTTACATGCTGACAGTAAGAAGCATCACACCTAGTTTCATTTGTATCAGGTAAATAAATTTATTCTACAATACATACTTTGCGTGTTATTTGATGCACTTTGTTTTCTGCAGGTACATGCATACATACTTCAGCGCTCTCTTACATTAATGCCAGGATGACACTTAACTAGCACCAACACCATTGCAATCTTTCCTCCTAGAACTATGCAGATGCCAGCTGCTCTCCGGCAGTATTGACCTCCTCGCTGGTGTGATTTCCTCTGTCCAGGGGCTTGTGCGTGTGTTTAAGGGACACTGTCAAGTACTTTGATCACTCAGTTTTTTTAAAATGCTCCATTGTTTGTAAAATCCCTCTGAGAAACTTAAAATAAACATTTCTTTCCCAACTACATCTTTATTTTTTTGTCCTTTTCTATTTTCTAAATTGCCCCAGCCTGAAGTAGCTGCTAGTCTCTTCCCCCTTCCATAGGCAAAAGGAAGATTAACCACATGTGTTTGCTACAAAACACACCCGGAGTAGCCTGCTGTCAGTTGGGGCTTACTCCATTCCCCAAAACATGGGCTGTTCTGCCATGAGTCTGCGTTAAGCGTTGGGCAAGACTAAAGCACCCCATGGGTAAAAGCTGGATTTTCCAAGTGTCCTGTAACCCTCTGCTCCAAAGCCCATAAATTTAAGTTTTGTTTGGAGTGAGAGGAGRGGGAGCCTCTCTAAATATGCAACTTCAGCACTGTGTTTTAAGTTAAGTTAAATTAACGCCTCTTAACCTCCAGCCCCTGGTACCAGCACAGTGCTAGCAAACAGCGTTATCCAAATGAGGTGACATGTCTTGAGACCCTTCAAACACAACAGCGTGAGGTTTAAAAATACTGGGGGTTGAATTCCAGTGTCGGGCTGAACTATAAGATGGTGGAGGATGCGTTAATACATCGGGCTGAACTGCTTGTGGCTGCTTCCTACTATGGTAGTGTTGTTCTAAGCAAGCTGAGCTCTGCTCCTAACCTCTGGGCTGAGGCTGTCAGAACCGAGTTCAGCACTCAGCTGTTATCTACAACTGCAGCTCTTCCCGCCGCCTTATTTATAGCCTGTCTTCAGCACGCACCAAAACAGCACTGTCGCCAGCAAAYCTTCCACGCTGGTCCACTGCAGACAGTACACCCCAAGGCAGCGGCAGGTGTCCTGTTAACGCTCTACACAGACCCCTGAGCTAAACAATTGAAGTCATTTTTTCAGAACACAGTGGAAGAAACTGTCGCGTTAGCACCTCTTCCCTTGTCATAACCTCTAGCCTTGCTTTTATTAGGAAGCAACGAGAGGAAAAACGAGGCTTCTTTCTCAGCAGAAGGCGGCTGAAGTCCAGCTTCTCAGACCTACGCCCTCCCGTGTTGTACCAACACATCTGTGTGAAAGCCACTCCTGCTGCCCCTTTTTTCAACTTGCAGAAATAACATGTCACCAGCACGGGTACCAAATGTAAGGATTAGTGACACTGAAGTCATTATTCAGAAAACAGCTCTCCCTCCGTCTGCATTGCTGTCACGGCGAGTTACATTCCATGGATGGTTTCAGCATTTCTGCATTCAGACAGCGCCTCACTGCTGAGCAAACTGAGACCAAACTCTTCACTTTTATTTTTAAACATTTTTTTAAAATTATGATCTGCAAGATTAACTCATAACTAGTCACCCAAATGAACTGCAAGCAGCACTTTGGAGTACAGCCATATGAAGAAAACGTGATGCTCGGTGGGTTGCTAGGTACTTGAGTGCAGGAGGATGTGGCAAGAGATGCTAAGATAAACAGCTTCATCTTCCCCCTCTTCCTCCTCCTCCTCTCACTGCAAGCCCCTGCTCTAAAGCRTTACATGGATGAGCCCACTGATAGCTGCAGAGGAAGAAAACAGTTCCCCATATGTCTGTAATGCCTAATAACTTGAGCTATTACATCAAACTCTAAATACAGAGGGCAGAAGAGAGCTCTATTTTTACATTGGGGTGAATTTGTGTACGATTAGAACCCACATCCACCCCCCAGGAGGGTGAGCGAGAAAGGAGAAAAGCCTCTGGGGGAGGAGATGGCAAACCTGCTTTGCAACCTCAGCTAGGAAAAAGCCACAGGAGAAGTCGCAGGACTGTAGAAGACAAGACCAGCAATGCACCCTCTGCTCAGTCTGCAGCGCTCTGAGCACCTGAAGCGTTCTTCTAAAATATTCATCCCAACAATTTAACCACGTGGAAGTGCAGAGAAGCCTTCGGCCATCAGTTTAGCAGGCTCGGGCTATTTGCCTAATCAGGTCAAGTCCCTGTCATTTGTGTAAATAGAGACAGTGGGAACTGACTCTATACGGATTATCCCCTTATAACGGAATCTATAAGAGTTAGTCTCTTCCCGCTCCTGGAGCTGCTGGCGGGGAGCGTGCAGCGTGATGGGACCACCTAGACGCTTCCATTTGAATTAGTGCTTTTGGGGCAGTGCCAGCTTGCACATAAGCCAGACTTTAAGAGAAGAGGTAGATTTTACCAGTCTGGCTCTTCAGGCATGGCAAAGGAAAGGACTTTTAGGCCGATTTTACACGTGTAGGTTGAAGAGCCCGAGGAAAGCAGCTGAGAGGCAGGGAGCTTTCAGCACGCGTGGCGTGAGCTGCCCTTCACACGTCGCTCAGCCCAAAGGGCCTGAGCATGTCCCTGCGGACCCAGAGAGCGACTCTGAACGGTGGCCAGCCTCCAAGAACCGCTTGGTGTGTCCCATAATTAACTGAAATAAAGTTCAGAAACAACAACAAGCACCCAAAACCCGCCAAGTCCAGGCTGCTACAAACCCCCTGCTATTTATGCAGGTGGCAGAGTCAATTTTTCCTACAGAGGCAGGCAAGGAACACCGCGTTACTGCCGGGGTGAGATAACATCAGTGGCTAACAACGATCAAGCTGCACCCAGCTCATGCCTTCGTAACCAAGTCACGCAGCTCCAGCGCACCGTGATTGCAAAACACCGAGCGTTTTGATCTTGCGCTTGCTGCTGCCCCGCATGCAGCGAGGCAGGACACCCCAGACAGAAGTCGTAGCTTAAAAGAAGTTTCTCCTGTCGCTGCCCTTCGCCATGACTTAAGCACTAATGCAGACCTTCAGTTTAGGTATGAGACTGACCTGCACCAGGCAAACCGTGGGCAGGAAAGCTCCCACCGCACCCCTTAACTCATCAAATGCGTGTCCTTTCCCTTCCTGGAAGAACAACCTCACTGTCCATAGCCCGGCTGACTCGGGGCTGCCATGCCAACAACTAGTCATGGTGGAGCTCTTCAGCTTTCCAGGAAATCCTGCCAAATATTCATCATCTCACCATGCTGCAACCAGCAATTCCAGTCCTGTTTTACAGTGGGTGCCTTGCTGCGGACACAGTTCACCTGTGGCTATAAGTTATGGGTACCAAATCCTGTACCATTATCAGATCTAAGCCTCTGGTTTGTGGGCACTGTCAGCTTCTTGGGACATCCCACCGAGGGGCTTTATACCTTCAGTGAACTGATAGCACAAGAACCCAAGCCACAGCCACCCACCCGTGCCCACAAACCAGCCGTCAGGTGCTGGAAGCCTCAGCCCCAACCAGAGAGTACGGACTCATGATGGGCTGCTTCCCAAACCCCACACTGCTCTTGCTCACAAGCTCCCAAACCTCTCATAGATCAAGAAGAAAACCAGAAGGAAATCGCTATAGCATTGACTCAATCTCCAGTCCGTCAGACGAGGCATGCAAACCGCAGGTGGCCTGTCAGAAACCAAGGCCAAGTTTCCAAAGCACCCAGAACCTGCTTTAACAAGTTCTCCGCCTCCCAACGTTACAGAACCTCCCCAAGCAGCACCACCGACATTTCTACCCACATCCCAGCATTGTGTCAACCAGATTCCGCAATAGAACAGCAAAAAGCTGTATGCGACATGCCAAAACTAGCCTGCAGAACGCATGCGCGCGCTGCACAGCACCAGATCTACATCCGCACATGAAACTAAACCAGAGAAAGGCTACTGCTGCCGGTGGCTGCCTGCCGCAGCGGGGAACAAGGTGCCCTTAGCCCGGGTTGAAGGACAGAGCTAATAAAGGTGTTGAAGTGAAATTCAAGCACCTAAAATTGAAGTCCTGAATTCCTTTCTCAAGTTGAGGCTGACTTCCCAGGACTACTCCTCTCTCCTTCTTGGAAATTGCTCTAACTCCTGAAGCCGCTTTTCTATGTCTACTCAGAGCTGCCCTGGTGAGACCAGCTCAGCATTTAGCTCTTCCCTACGCCTCATCAGGTTCCATGTGCTCATTAGGGAGGTCTCTACCTAAACCAGAAGGGCTTTTATCCGACAGATGTACTTTGAAAGACTAACAACATCCGACCTTTCACAAAATGGAGCTGCTGATGCCCTGATCTTAAAGCCTAATGGGATTAAGAGCTCCCCTCACCAGCGGCACGGCAGGCGTTGGTCTTTGAATCTTCACCAAGACACTTCCATCTCRGTGAAAGCCCCACTGGCAGCGTCCCACCAAGCTACTCGGTTCCTCTTTTACCTGTCGCTAACAGCCCAGTGGAAAGACAATCCTCGCTGGTTTGGCACTGGGACTAGACTGGGGTTAGGAGCGGGCCGTAGGCTTTCCCCTCTCCTCAGGGCAGGGGAGAGGAACAGCCGAGTCCTGCCTCCGACAGGCAAYGCTTCCCTTCGTGCCATGGCTGCACGCCCAGCAGCCCGGTGTCCTACCCAAGGAATCCCTGAGCAAGTTGTAAATGTCTCTACACCTATTTAAGGCCAGATGATGGATGTGCTTCCTTCCACCATGTAAAGCCTCTGAATTCATGGCATGGATGGTAAATCATAGCACAAAAGGAGATGACACCGATCTGTTTCCTAATCACCCTTTTCGGGTGATAGAGGCAGCAGGAACAAAAGCAGAAATCAAAGCACAGCACAGGGAAGGGTTAAACCCCTTTTGCAAAAACTCAAATATTTCCAGGGCTGGAGTGTTACTGGCTGGAAGGTCCTTAAAACTTCTCAGAGCCCAGTATTTCCGTAAGGGCAGCAAACACTTGACAGAATCCTCCAGCCTTATCAAATTGGCCGAGTTTCGGTGTGACGTTATCCTCTGCAGAAGAGACACCGAGAGGTGAGCTGGAGCCACCTCCTTTCCCACCTATTAAAAGCTGTCCTGGTGAGTTGAGGAAATGCTAAAGCCTGTCCCTGTACCCTGTTCCTCCTCTTGTAACAGCCAGCAGCAACACCAGGATCCAGTAGTTACCCAGGCCAGCTAGAACTCAGGCTAATACAAGAATTATTGGGTTTTTCCAGAGTAATGCCAAGCTTTCCCTGTGTTAGTTAAGCAGATACCTGCATTCCAGGCCATGTGGGACTACCAGATCGAGAGGGACAATTCAATCCATGCAGACATTGCCTCCAGCTCACTTTCACTATGGACCTCAGCAGGAAAACCAGAAACTGAGGTTACGCCGTCTTCCCATTCCGTCGCTGGCTAACTAGGACCCCTTTGGATGGGTCAAAGGCAAAAAAGCTCCTTGGTCACAGATCGCAGCTTTTTACKGGCTTCCTGACAGACAAACATTTATCTCAAGAACCATATGGACAGCAGCTTACACAGACCACTCCAAGAAAGATGCGGATCCGCAGATTGCTGTTCTTGCTCTGCTGATGCCATCACGCTTAAGTTTCCTGGGAAACTGTTTGGTATTCCAAGAGGAAGCCAAGTTACCAGCTTCAACTCATCAAACCATACTGCACGTCAAGGAATAACACAATATACTATACACTAAACGTTAGGAAAAAAAGCAGGAACAACAAAAATTCAGGGAATTTTTAAATTGTTAAAATAGTTCCGGGAAGGAGCTGGCATCTTAACAGCCTTTATAGCAAAGCACAGGGCAACGCGTCGCCTCTCCAGCACAGGAACAGACCCTTTTGTGCTGCCAGATCAACCCAAGTTCTTGGATCAACTGCCAGTGTAGCTCACTTCTGCCAACCATTAAACTCTCCCAGCCCAGGGAGCCCAGCTGGGAGATGTTCCAAATCACCGAGCCCCCCCATTAGCCAAGCAGTGTGCTGCTGCCTGCCCATCCAGCCACTTCGATTTAATTGGACTTTTTGTTCTCTGTAAATATTTAAGAAATTTATATCAAGTCCAAGTCTCAGGATGTGGGATTTTTTTTTTTCCCCCTCTTCGTCCTCTAGACAAGGCTCACAGCCCTCCAGAATGCACAGCTGAAAAAACAGATAGAAGATAGCTGAAGCGTCCACAGGCAAACCTTCAGAATGCAAGGTCAGTGTTCCCTGCCATGCCGGGCGCTGGTCAAACGCATGCCGCAGGGCAGGCTGTTCAGTAGATGGCATCTCTTGTCCTTTAAGAAACGGTCCTGTCTGTGAAAGGCCAGATATAGAACATTCAATCCCTTTTAAAATTCGTAAGTCAGGAACTGTACTGCTCTTGTTAGATCCCCAAACCATCGCTCTACTTGCATGCATCGGTGTTTTGACGGGATGATAAAGAGAAAGGAGGAAAAGGAATCTGATCTCCAAACTTATAAAGTTCTTGGCTTCGGAAGCGATTCGAAAGGGAGGCTTTTACAGTGTAAACACCCGTCAGTGACCCACCGCAGCGGAGGCTTCCCCTGCACATTCCATACCCAGCATTACACAACCGCTGAGGTTCGCAAAGTAGGCGCAAGGCTCAAGACAGTAAGCRAAAACATAGATTATTCTTTCTATTTTGTTGTTGTCATCAACAGGGATAGACATGGACTAGCCAAAGGGTTTTACTTAATATATAAATCGTTACACTGAAGTTCCCCACATGAATGTTTTACTCTTCCCTGAGCTGTGTTTGCACCAGAATAATATTCCCCCCCCCCCAAAAACCCAGCCCTAAGCATCTCCCTGCCTCCTCTCGGCCGCCTTCCCAATGACATCTTAACCAGCCTGCGGGTCCTAGGAACGCAGCAGGAATTGCAGCAGCAGCCCCCTTCTCCCCCGTTCCAGGCCAGCATTCCCCCTGCCCTGTTACCCTTCCCTCCGACATCTGGTCACTGGACCGGCACAAACGTGTTAATTATCACCAAGGCCTTAGGCCAGAGCTCCAGCAATTCAACAATAGCTTTACAGTTCTTACCTCCGCTTCTCCACATGCTTAAACCAAGCAACCTTTTGCAGGGTTACAAAGTGAACGGGATAAAGGATTTAAAAAAATAGTAAAAAAAGAGTGGCAAAAAGGATTGCAGAGTTAGAAGGATGGGAGAGGAGTGGGAATGTTTTGGAGGTAGGTTCAGGCATCAATTCACAGGATTACTTTTCAAACTGTCACCCTGGCAGTACAGGAACGTCACGGGTAGGGGAATCATTCTTTAGGCCCACACRGGATCCTTTCGATGAAGAAACTACAGCAAAAGCGACTGCAACGTACTTGAGTTTTGCTGGGTACTACATAAAGTTGTGTCAATTTACTGATGGGCAGTACTGAATACGCGTTATCTAGAATACGCTACTTTAAGCCCTGCCTAAGGCTATTTGGTTTGAAATCATAGGTTTATACTGAGTTTAAGCCCACCTAAGGTCACTAAATTTAAGACCCCTGGAGACTGCACTAATCTAGATCTGTTTTTTAAAAGATATTTGGTTATGGTATATTTGTGTAACTTGAAACTCCAGTGGCAGACACAGCCTTTGAGATTTCCTTACAGCTGAGATCTAAATGAGGAAATAAGGTTTGCTGAGTAAGAAATACTCCCTGCTTCTGCCCTGGATGGATCAGTTTCCACATCACTGAGCTCCTGAAAAGCAAGGAGGGAAGAATCACCACACAAAAACAGGCCTAATGAGGAAGACAGTTATTGAAAGGGGAAAAAAAAAAAAAAGTCCTAGTTAATCAGAAATCCATCATCAGCAGTAACAGAAAAGGAAAAAGCACCTCAATTAGACAGAAAACATTTATACTGGCCAGCAGTCCTCAGTTCCTTCTATTATCTCTGCTTCACAATTCTTGGATTCCCAAGATCTGGAAATCAGAAACACTGCCAATATTTCAGGTGTTATCAGCACATTACAGAATAAAGCACGGGCAAATCTCCTGCTACGGACTGTGCATTAGTTAGATAATTCCTAGCCACATCATGAATGTGCGCTGCTTTTAGACTCTGGTAAATTAAGACTTTTAGCCCTTACCCAAGTCTAYGTAAGGTTTGAAGAAATTCTGTCCCTTTGCATCACTTCTGTCTTTCCTATTGCAAAGTAGGAAAAATTTAAAAACTTACTAATGACGTCTGTGATTTAAAGTCAAGGATTTCAAGCACACACAGGCACTCCATCCTCAGCCCGCCCCAGAGGCTAGCACTTGCAGACGTGCCCGTGCTGTACAATACAACTGGATGGCAACGGCTTTCTTGCCTCGCCTACAAATCGCTTCACTTTGGGGAGCTTACATCACGGATTTGACCGAGTCTGAACTTCAGGTTTTGGCTTTATGATCTTTTCTTCTAGGGTGCACAGCACGTGATTAAGGGACGGAATGAGGTCAGGTGCTTATTATGGACTAATTGTTATATTCCCTGAACTAGAATACCAGTAACTGAATTTGAGAGTACGACATCTCTGCAAAACCAGAGATCACATTCTAAAATTAAAGCACTAATGAAGGCTCATTAATAGGCAAGAATAATCCCTCTAGAATTCTGAAGCTTGTGCTAAATACATCTATCTATATAATCTCAAATGCACGTTAAGATGCATAGCATCTTACAGTTCCTTACTCACTCACTGTACAACTACTAGCAAAGACTATACACAAGCTATATAACCCCGACACATCAGGTACTTAACAGAGGTATTATTTGCAGGATCTGACTGAACTTTTCACTTTCAATAGGTAGCCAAGTTCTCAGAAAAACAAAGCAGCGCACATACAACTCTATTTTGACAGCTATCTTAAGGTGTTCTTTGGTGTACCTGGACTTGTTTGCTAAAGCCGCACGTAAGCACACTGATGTTTTCTCTACAGCACGCTCATCTTGAAGTAGTTTTAGTTTCCCGTCTGTTCTAAAAGGAGAGATTATCTACAAACATACTACAGAAGGGTTTTAGTAAAACTGTGGTTCTCCAATTTCCTGTTCTATGTAAATGTTTCAGAGAAATGCGTAAGGCCAGTGGTTTCCATCTGCGATTAACGACCTATTTAAAGGAACCATTAGAATAAAATGGCTGAGCAGCTTGCAAAATATACATCACATACCTCATATACTTCTCCCATCAAAATTAAATGTGTCCTTCCTTTAGTTTAATAACATCAAGAACCCCATTCTTTCATCCACAACAGAGGCTTGGAATACAACTAGAAAGCTAATGAAGCTACCCAGCTTTCAGATGCAGAATACAATCTGATGAATGCTCGAGTGTGAGGAGAAAACAAAGCAGTTTTTTTTTTTTAAAAAAGAGATGCTTTGAATTTGCTCATACATGTATATTTCTTTCTGTTATGAAAGACGTGCAATGAGCTGAAATCTATTCAATGCATCACACAGCAATGGTATAAACAGATTCTTCATAAAAGAACAACAGGATCAGGCCTCTCATCCACCAGAATGCAATTAACAAAATGTTTGCTCTAACTGAAATTCAGCCATTTGGTGTATTTGCTTAATGAAGGAGCAGCAACAGCTTAGGCCAATTCAATCACCAAGACAACAGCACGTGCCTTTCTGTTCTTCCCATATAGTCTTCAAATAGCCATAATTCAATTTGATATTTTGGAAAGTCTAAAGCTCACAAAATTCCAGAGAGAACAGATATGCAGCTGTTTTCTTTTTTTAAATGGATAAACTATTAGACTCCTCCTTTGTAAGATGTGACATACCAAAATATTTCCAAAATAGACTATAACAGAAGTAATCTGCCTATTCATTTTTCTAACCGATATAATGCACATCACAGAGGGAGAGAGATTTTTCCCTTATCTGCATTACACCTGCAACTAGGCGGAAGCTTGTTTTCCACGTCATGTATTTGTATCAAGTAGCCATTTTCCCTCCGATACTCAAAACTATTTTTTAGCTTTGTAAAAAGTCTGTGTGCTCCAGCATACCTGTGGTAACAGAGTAAATACAAAAGGAACCAAATTGCCAATATAAAGATAAAAACACATGTTTTAGTAAAGAGTAAGGAAACCAGAACAGTAAGAAAAATAAGAGCAAGAAGTAATTCCTCCTCCCACACATCAAGCCACAGAACTGAAACAGTTTCTAGATTACACAAAGCAGCTCACCCTTGAAAAGCTGATGTTGAGAATCTGGACGTGAAGCAATGCAACTTTGCTTCAAAAGGTGAGGGAAAACACACAAATTCAAATATTACCTGACAAAAACATGAAGTATATAAACATGGCAAAACCAAGACAATACGTGTATTTGCATAATTTAACATTTCTACAGCAATGCAAGTGAAGAGGCATGAATTCTTTCATATCATTTTAAACGTCAGTGCTGTTTACAGAATGTGAAGTGCTTTGAGTCACCGCTGTAAAACCTTTTAGTAACATACTGAAATAAAACTAAACTGCATTTAAAAATAAATGTTCATGTACAGACTTTAAGTGATTACAGGGTTTAGTAAGGATTGAGGAAATGACGGTAATTCTCCAACACTGGCTCAATTTTGTACACATAGAAATCAGTCAGCTACAAAAGTGTCCTGTAAGTCGAAGTTGCCTAGCGTACCAAACCTCTCCTTTACAGCACATGTAATGCCTTATAAAAAGACAAATTAATTCAACAAACACAGCAAGAGAAAAGTGCTGCTTTCAGCCACACCCAAGCAACTCCTCCAGACTTCAACAGGAGTGTGACCCCAAAGGGTAGCATACAAACAAGAGAGTAAGACCTTTTCCCCAAAGGAGTACAAACCACTGTATTTACAAATCGATCAAGCACACTTTGCCCTGGACAGACTTTAGACATTGTTTTCATCATAAACAACAGGCTTGTTACACACTTCAGATTCTAATGCTTTTAGTTTTAGCAGGAATTTTTTGAAATGAAAGTTGCAAATAACCTCCAATACAGTTAGTCCCTTACACTTAATAAATAAGAAGCATCAAGAATCTTCATGGCATTGAGATGCATAGAACTATTAAATGGTTTCAGAGTCTATTTAAAATAAAAAAAAGAAAGAAAAAAAAAAGTCCTTTGTTACTGCAAAAATCATAGTTTATGTTCTTCAAAGAATGGCCCTAGCGGTATGTTCAAGTGCCAAAACCAGCAGCAGGATGAGAAGCCATTACTGCATGCCAAACCACTGCTCTTGATCTGCCCACTGAGCTGCTTCACTGTCGCTGCCTTCCAAGTCCCCCTCTTCTCCACTTCCCTCCATATCATCCACATCTTCTTCCTGGGTTGCATCTGTCGGACTTTCCTCTTTTTCCATTTTCTGCATTCCTTCTAGGGACTTCTGATCATTTGGATCCAAGCTGAGGAAAGAAAGAAAAAGAAAGTACTGTCCCAAAACTTATTTTTCTTATATTTGTGTCTTACATTATTGTAAAGAAAAAATAAAAAATAATAAAAAAACCTCATCTTCCTGTCTGCACTTCCTGTTTAACACCATCAAGAAGTTCAATTTAGTAGATGATGCAACTTCACCTCAGGATGACCATAACACCGAGTATTAAATCTTTATATAAAATAATTTTGATCCCCAAGAACGCACTTATCTAAACATCACACTCTTCCAGAAAACTTGGTCAACTCTTCCAGACAATACTAATTATAAAGTAGCATGAAAGCAGTAAAAATTTAAATGACTATGACTAAATATATTATATGGAAGCAAAAAACAGCTGACCCATTTAAGCTATATAAGTTTATAGTGGACATAATGTGCTAGACTTAAGGTAAATTTAACTTCTTGAAATCAAAACATGGTAACATTTAACATGGTAACACCCTAAAATAACATTTAGGTTATGTTAAATTGAATCACACTATTTAAATTTACTTAATAGCTCATTTTAATATAGCACCTTCTAGTCTAAAGGAATGGATCTTAAGGTGCGTGACTATATAATAATTAGTAACTATAAATAAGTCCATGCCTTAATCCTTCCGTTAGTCAAGGAATCGCATGCCTAGTGACATGTTTAGCATTAATGCAGTCCCTGAATTTTGCACTTCCCAGTTCAAAGCCTTGTGACCAACTAATTCATTAACAGGACGTCATTTGTATGTTTTTGTTTGTTTTAAGGCAGAATGATATAAAGCTACCTCTGATGCATGTCCTAATCAATTAGTGGCTCAACTTTTTACTTAGTCAAGTTGATTACTGGTTCTTATAAATATACTGCAATCTCAGAGTCTCTGCTTTACCTTAGGGCAATACTGTACTGGTCCATTGCTTCCTGATATTCATTGACAGCTACAAGAAAGTCTCCCAGTATTCGGTGCAGAACACAGTCACTCTGATTAGCCAGCGCATTCCTCAGCAAAGCGATTCCATCTTCGTACTTTTGTTCTCTACCTGTTTATATGCAAAACTACAGTTTTAATTAATAGTTTAGATAAATCTATAAAAAAATCAGAGTGTACATGAAGAGTCATCGCAACAGAAGACTATTTCTTCCTTCAAAAGTGTCWGCATGGGGGATAGTAGTGATATACTTTTTGCAAGATTAACTCTAAACAATGGCTTTTTGTTGCAATAATGGCTACACTCACGATTATATATACTTTGAAGTCAAAGCATTTTGTTTGCAATTGTTTTAAGTGCTGGTGTAATACCAATTGCTAGATGCAATTAATTCCTGTGATTTTTCCTTCAGGATAGAACTGATAAATCCCTGGGCTGTAACATCAGTTACATTCTTCACATTGATGAGGCTGCAGAACATTCTTCCATGTAAAACAGTTATGCTTTAAATAAATCGACATGGGGGAAAAAAAGGAACTTACTAAGAAGTTCTGCTTTCTTTACCACAGCTTTAATGTAATCAGGTCTTTGTGTTAGTGCTTTGTCCAATAACGTTTTTGCTTTTTCCTGCGTGACTGGGTCTTCGAGACAGACTGTTGCTAACAGAGTGAGTGTCTGTGCATTTGCTCCCAGAGTTTTATACACATTATTTGCCATAACCATAGCTTCACGGATACTGTTGGATGCTAGGTAACATTCGATGAGACCTGATGATATAAAAAGGAAAACATTTCAGTTGTTGAGTTAGCACTACAGACACTCACCCCTCCTCAGTTATCTGCACTTAGTAGCACTCAGACTCCAAAACACTGACACTCCAATAAGCAAATACAAATTGCAATTGAGAAAGTGACTCTATACATTTTAACATAACCATTCCAGAGATAATTGACTTCGTCACTTTTATTTACGGGCAGCTACTAAAAAACCAAAAGCCTAAGACTAAGTACACCTAATCTAAGATTTTTGTCCAATTCCAGTACTGAGGTATTAATACTTCACCTGGACTCTTCACAACTCACTATTTATTTGTAGCTGCTGTTGAGATCAACAAGATTTAAATAAATATGACAAAAGTCTGACAAAACAAAGCTCCCAGTGGAACTAACCGTACAGTTAATGTCATCATCCAAACGTGATCTGCTCAGAACACCCAAGTCTGTTTATACCCAGATTAAAGAAAACAAAAAACAACAAAAAGAAGCCCTGTTTGAAAATAATTCTTATAAATACATGCTTTCTCTAGTATCCCTCATCTGACCGCTTCTACCAGAGCTTTCTAGGTTTTCAGGTAATAATGATTTACTTACTAGAAAGTCAGCAGGAGAAAAGAACTCCTGTCTATTCCCTTGCCTTATCATCATCATCAACATGGTGACAACAACTTTCACACCAAACCAATACTGTACATGTGAGTAGCTTCACTTCACTCACCTTCATAGCAATCCAGCCTGCAAGGTGCAAGACGTATTGCTTCACGAAAGTGTATAATTGCTTCCTGTACTCGGCCCATATTCCTCAGAGCAGCTCCTTTCAGCAGGAGAGCTTGAACACTGTTACTATTAAGCTGGATAGCTTTGGCTCCTAAGTATAAGGCACGAGAGTACCGTTTACTGTAGAAACTATGACACCTACAGAAAGACAAGAGGGATTGTAAACATGTATTGCCTGTGGTGCCTGTGCACGTTCATAGAGGTTTAAAAGCAAAAAGAAGAAAAAAAAAAAAAAAAAAGAAAAAAAAAAGAAGAAATTACAGGCAACTGTTGAACTTCTTGCATTTGAAGTTAAGAATACATGTTCAGGAAAAAGAACTCTTCAGGAGTTTAAAAAAAGGCACTATGAATATTAACTGTCACAGCTATTTAATGTATTGTTGTTATTGCACAGGTGCGGTAACTCTAATAGGTTTAAACATACAGAAAACAACCAAAATGGATATTTATGGATAGCTAATTTAAGTTACCCCAAGAACAGAATAGATAGGATAGAAAAGCACCTTCTGAACAAAAAAGTTGAATCCACTGCATGCAGCTAATCAAGCATGGAGGTAAGAAAGGAAAGAAAGCAACTTACCCAGATACCACCCAGGGTTCCGCGTGTTGATCAGAAATATTGAAGAGACGGCAGCCCAGGTTCTCCACATCCTCTAGTCGACCTTCACGTGCCAATAAATAACCATATACATCCATTCCTAAAGTGACACGTTTGAAGATCAAACATCAGGAAATGGAAAGTTCATTCACAGCAAGAAAAAACAAAAACAAAACCACAAACACCTACTTTAAACTGTGCAACTACCAGTAAGGGCTCAAGATACACAGCTTCTGAATGTAAATTCTGAATTGAAATCCAGGTACAATATACAATATTCTGCTGCATGCTTGATTGCATGTAGCTGCTACTCTAATGTCACTCATCAGATCATTACACTAGGTAAACTTTCTTTTAGGATTTACTCACCTTTTATTAGGTAAGGATCCAGCATTTGTGCTTGTTCAAATTTTAGGATAGAGTTTTTGTTATCTCCGGCTCTGAAATACAGGTCTGCTAAGCTCCCCAGTAAGTCTACATTATCCCTCAGCAATGACTTTTTCTCTAAAGAGCTTTAAGAGAAAAAAAATGCCTGTTATTTATATAATGCCATTTTAAATATAATTATATATAAATATTAATATATTATTTGATTACATCATGCTCTTTGAACTCTTACCAAATGGTATTTATGGCTCTTGTGTTATCTCCAGTATGCACAAAAGCATACGCCTTGATCCACACTGAAAGCCAATCCAAGTTAGGAATACTCTGAATTACGTTGATTGTCATAGAGGCTACTTCYGCACCTTTCACCGACAGCGAGAGCAAGCCTATTCAGAACGATATATACATCAATTTCRGCCACCATAAACTGCTTTTAATACAAATTAGTTGTCTGAAGACCAGAAACTCCATCCCTTGACAAGCATAAACAAGCAGCTTGTTACAATGCTTTTTATAATTTGCATAATGTAGGCAATAAATATTACATGCAAATGCAAGACAGTTACCTAGTCCCAAGCATAATTCAAATTATAATACTGTTTAATACTGAAATACTAACAGTGTGCAGACACCTACCTAGGATGGCATCAAGTGCTAAAGGGCACTGCCTTAGTACTTCTTTGTAGCTCGTAACAGATGAGCGTTCCTGACCTGCTTTCTTGTATAGATTTGCCAACATCATATTGATCTACAAGCAACAGAAATGTTGGTAGAGTCAGGTATGAGAAAGGAGAAAGCCTCACTAAGAAAAGGTCACAACTTTGCCTTCAAGCAAAGCCTGCCTGCCTCCCTCCCTCCCTCCTGTTCTGGGCAGAAGACAAAATTACCYGCTCTTCTTCTGAGAACACTATACCCTACCATATAGTATAAAATTAAAATTGTTGCTTCTTTCTGGGTCCAAAGATAAAATTTACATTCTTTTGTATTTGCATAGTGCATCTTGAAATCTCAGTGTTTTGCATATAAGAAGTCAAAAGATGGGCGTTTTATATATGATGCCAAGAAGGTCCTGTATATCCATTACATTAGTCCTCTTTCAATTGATCTGTCCATATCAATGGAAGTCTTTGAGAGAATTAGCTTAGGAAAGCAGAGAAAGTTTCCATTTAGCTTCTGAATGAAGTCACAATTGATAAAAGAACAGAAATTATTTGAGCTCTACACAACACAAGTAGCTGGTTTCTGCTACAATACTTTATTTTACTAGTGTGTATAGGTAAAAAGTTTGCTTTTCTCAATCTTTTCTTCTTTTTCTGTTCCATAAGTTCGTCTTTAAACAGAACACTTCAACGTTACTAGAGTCTAAGCCACGTACACTGTTAGCACAACACAGGAATACTGTTAACATGAAACATTGCTGATTGACCTGATATGTTAATCTTTTAAGCCCTTACGACATAACAGAGCCAGCAAGCAAAGACTCAACATATTTGGCACTGCAGACCACAATGGGATCTAAACATTTAACGTTATCTAAACTGTTATTAAAAAGGATGAAAAGATTTTAAAAGATGGAGCACTGGCATTCCTTCTACTTGCCAAAGCCTTCAGCCTTGCAAGGATCTTACATTGCTCAAACTATACAATAAGACATGAAGTGCCATTCCATACACATTYGGGGTTCAAGAACATATTAAAACACTTGCTTAGTTTGAGCAATCACCATTTAGCAAGTTATGTTGACTGGCCAATAGTGAAAACACCACAGAACAGTCAGCCTTGTGAGACAACTAGGCTGCAAGTCTCCCCTTCAGCTCTAGCAGGTGACAGCATGCCTTTCCTGTCCAGTGATACATCGCTCTTCCACGGAGACTAGGACTCCACTTTGTGGTTATAGCCAGGCAAAGTATATTAATTTAAACAATTGCTTTGGCTCCCACATTCACATGTTTGACTCAGAACTGCAGAAAATTATTCAGTCAGGTATCTGGCAATCACTTACTAACTTGCAGTAACTCAGCTGTTTGCAACCACATGAATTTTTCTCCTGGTAGATGTGATCCATATTGCTTTTGTTGAGACCATCCCTTATTCTTTGCTCTATGAAAACTATTCATGATAACATGCAAAGAAGAACTATCGAATGGATGATACAGATTCCAAGCCTTATGTATAGATATACAAATACTTTACAAACTTTTAGAATAAAAAAAAAAAAAAAAAAAAGTGTCTCTTCTTCCTTGTACACAAGCAAAATTCTGTACCCGCCGTGTGCAGTACTAAAGGGTTAACCAGGTAATTCACACAAATTAATAAAGATGCACACAAACATTTAACTCTTTTCGCTTTTTTTGAATTCTTTCTAGCAGAGGGAATACAAAATTTGTCTGATTTTAAAGAAAAGAGGCCAAATAAACTCAGCTAATTTAAACATTAGGAAGTGTTTCTAAACAACATTTAACTAATACAAAAGCAAATACCAAAACACAATGCCATTATACCTATAGACTACATTCAGTTTTGACCAGATACTGGCCTACAGATTCAAGATGTGCTGACCAAGGACTTGTGACAAACGTCTGCCAGAACTAACCTTTGGGGTCCTCTGTCTGGAAGGAATCCCATCAAGAATAGCAATGGCATCTTTATCTTGCTTCAGCATTGTATAACATTCAGCCATTTTATATTTCACTTCAATTTCGGATGGTAAACACTGAAATAAAAACCAAACTTTAAAGTACAATGCTGTTTTAGTCAAGTAAAAAAACTGAGTAAGGCTTCCTCATTAAATGCTTACACTATGTTGAAAAAATCTAGTGCAAGAAAGTTAACAATGCAACCTACTGCTAGCTCATATCGCTCYGGTCTTCAAATGAAAAGCATGAACTACACATACAAAATAATCTCACATTCGAGACCATATTAAGTTTTGCGTTAGAAAACACCACACTGATATTTTCAAAACGAATTAGCCTTAAATGTCAGGTTTATTTGACATGACAAATCCATAATCTAAGGTATTTAAAAGAGATGTAGACGTGGCACTTACGAACATGGTTTAGTGGTAGACTTGGTAGTGTTAGGTTAACAATTGGACTTGATGATCTTAAGGGTCTTTTCCAGCTTAAATGGTTCTATGATTCTACGAATATTGAGTCAGCAACATTCACTGTAAGGGGTAACACGATCGTTTTATGCAGTACATTAGTAAATTTTTAAATACCTGGCTTTGGGGAGTTGATGCAGCATTCCCAGTAGAAGGTCTTACTTTTGAAGTTTTACTTAATGCTTTTTTCTGCTGCAAGGCCATTGTATACTTACTTACAGCATTTCTATATTCTTTATCATGGAAGAGAGAGTCTGCATGATATACAAGGAGCTGGTATTTCTGAGATGGTGAAAACAGTTCCCTAGAAAAAATGCAGACAGAAAGGCTGAGATCAGCTAACTGCGTAAGAACAAAAGCCTTACAGGTGCAAAGTATTTGTAGCTTTGGTTTGTCTGGCTTCAACTTCCGACTGCTGCTGCTTCTTTACTACGTTGGAAGGGCCCTTGGGTAACGGGTACTACCCCCTCACAAAGGGATTATCTCGCCAATTTCTTTTATCTGTATACAAACAAACGTAATAGCCACTCCTGACACCTCATCAGTAATAACAGCTTATGTTTAGCTGCTTGGCCACTGCTTTCCATAATGGAGCGGCCCCCATCCTCCCCATAACAAACCACACGTTGTCAACGTCCACTGAAGCACATTTTGTTCAAATGGACTCAAGCTTGTAAGGCAACGCAGCTCCCTAGACAGCTATCCTGGTCCTCATCCACATTTTACAAACCCCCTTTATAACACTCCCAGTGTATTTGCAGAAGTGTTGAAGAGTTAGCGTTTCAGAATAGGATTTTGGCTCCAACTAGTACCTCAAAACCCATCCAAAATGTAAAATGATACCTTACAGGGAAGTCCTGAAAAATAAAGGGAATCACTTGAGTCAGGGGAAGAGCCATGACCTACACAGGGCACCCTTGGAAGGAGAAAATCGCCCCACCTCTACCAGGACGCTCATGTTGTACCGTGCACCCCAAAGGGTCCGGGCTGCGCTGCTCATGCTGAACCCCGGAGAGAGCCGGGCTTCATCCCCTGCAGGGCCGGGGACAGGAGCACGGCGCCCGCACCACAGAGCCCAGCGGGAGGGACAGCTGTGAAAGCAAGCCCGCCTCCTTCCCTGCTCATAAGACACCCCCCGCCACCCTGCGAGGTCCCGCCTGGCCGCTCCCTCAGCACCACCGCTCCTGTCAGCCCCGCAGCCACCCGGCGCGCCCTCTCGCGGGAGGGCCACTCACGGGTTATTGCCGCTCATCGTGAGGAGAAGCCCGCTGAGGAGCCGCACGTTAGAGTGGAGCCCGGCGGATGCCATCTCTCGTACGTGCTCCACCACACTCATGCTGGCGGCGGGAAGGCGCGGAGCGGAAGGGACACTCGGCAAAGAGTAAGACAACGCCGCCGCCGCCGCCGCCCGCCGGCACTCCAAAATGGCGCCACCGAGGGGGCCTCGCGCGCCGCCGCCTGCAGGCGCCCGCTACACTGCCTTCACGGCGGACGCGCGTCCCAACAGGCGTACGGAAGGGCAGCCCGGGGCGATGCGCGCCGCGCCAGGCCCCCGGCAGCCCCGCGCCTGCGCAGTGGCGGGGCGGGACGGGCGGTATTCACGGCGGGGGGAGCAGGGGAGGGGATAGGTATTTACACAGGGTGGGCTGAGACCCTTCTCGGCTCGGTATCGTTTTGTGGAAGAGACACGCTCCCTGTGTCTGCACAGCTCTTGAATCTGGTCCTTTTTCTCCTGAGTTTTTATTATCTGCTGGTTGCGGCAGCTCAATGTGACAGAGGTCTCAGAGGTAATGAAGCTCCTGCCTATAAAAATAGGTAACTGAGGAGAAAGACCCTTCAAAACCTAGGTTTCTTCTGGGCCACAACCAGGGGAAACACCTCACTAGGGCCACCGTTAACTACAAGGCATAGACTGAAAGGAGAGCTGACTCATAAACTTTTTTTTCCTCTTTATTACAAAAAGAATGCAAAACGTGGCTATCCTACTGCTAGTACTGCAAATCAAACCAGTGTGAGCTTTCATTTTGAACACGCCATCACTGCTGTCCGGGGAGGAATACACCTCTCAACAGAAACACCCCAAGCAACAAAAAAATTACTGGCACTGGGCTTCAGATCAAGAAACACAAAAAGCGTGTTGGTGCTGCACGGTGACAGCGAAACAAGTATTGCCACGAAGGAAAGAGACAACTCGGAATAAACCAAACTTGGATTTGTGGTTCTTCAAGAAGCCATCCGACTGATCAAAACAGTCACAGTTATTGCCAGTATCGTGTGACGGTTGTGTTTGACTGAATCTGCCATCACAAAGGCAGCTTCAGACTAAGCTGTATGTAATCTGCCTGCGTTACCCTTTGAAGGCATTTTAGTACAATGGAGCTCTGCTCTGCGAAGGCAGACCTGTTAAATAACCAGGTACATTGCCGCAAAGTACAGCCCCTGTATTAATCCCCTGTTTTCAGTGGGAATGATTCACTTCCTACTGATAACCATTACATAATAATGATGGTCTTTTCACAAAAAACAAAACTCTGATTTCTTTGAAGGCTATCCATAAGACATAAAGCAGTTACCACGTTAATTACAAGCTAAGTTTATTGAAAACAAGGTAAAAATCACGGCACTTGACAACACAGCGTGAGAGGTACGTTTTCCGTGGACATACGATACTGAGACTCTAGCCAGTAGAGCAATTACACAGCTCCCCCTGCCCCACAGGCAAGCCCATTTCTTCTCTTAAATACAAGCCCTGTTTTAAATGCTAGCTGTAGCCACTGATAATAAAGCAGCTTGCATCTGAAACAGCATGTTAGAAATCACTTATTAAGCACCAGCTTAATAATACTTGCTTACACAAATTACCTTCTTTGCTCTCCCTCCCTCTATCCCTCATTGACTGGTTTGTGGTTTGTTTTTTTTTTTCTTTTTTTTGTTTCATAAGCACTTAATTCTTCCTTGGTACAAAATGTATCCAAAACAAAGGCAAAATACTTTATACACCTTGCTGTGAAAATGTTTAATGTTGTTGCTACTTTTCCTCTTCACTGTCCAGGACCTGACAGACTCTTGTTCATGAACTGTCTCTTCACAAAGCAGATCCACCACTGCAGAAGGAAGTACAAAGTCAGAAAATATGCAAAAGCGCTTTCCATGCCATAAACAAAATAATGACTTCAAAGAATTCAACCTCTGACAAACAACAAATGTTAAGGCTCCAGTTTTGCACAGTTTTCCACACTGGTTTCTACTGGAATTTAGAACAGGAGGACAGGAATGGACCCAATGAATTTATAATATAGGACTCTGAATTAAAGCGGGACATTCTACCTTCTATTATTTCTWTTTTTTTTTTTTTACTGTTTATTCCACTATATTTATTCCAATATAATTATAAACAAGGGATGCATCAGAAAGCTATGACTTTGAAACTAAATTAGCCTAAATAATTTCAGTATTAAATGCAGTCACATTTGCACATGAAACATATTAACAGTCAGGAGGTAATTCATGCATTGATTAGCTATTTTTTTTTAATCTGGATATGAGGCAAAATGGTCTACTTCAAAGAAGCTATCAAATCAGAACCGCCCAGGAAGATAAACAGCCTCTCTCGTGCCTGTGAATTTCCATTTGAAAACCTAGCCAACAGCAGATGTGCAATACTTTGAAGAGTTGAACCAGACACCTCTTATTACTGCCCTGCTTTTTAAAGTAACCCAAATTGGCATTCGCTGTCTTACCACATTACAGATTAAATTTATTGATAACTTGCAGCCTGCTATTTCACTAGCCTTGTAAAACCAGGGAAGCTTGCGCCAAAGTCACCCACATCTGATCCCTCACCCCATCATCTCACTTCTCTCCACACATTTCTGAAAAAACACACCAAGCCTCTCATTAAATCTGTGATGATCGCACTAAACTCTTACTTTACTAGGCTTGTCACTTTGAGGATCAAATACTTTTTCACAAAGGCGAAGACCAGTTTCTTGCCTCAGCTGCTGCAGGTAGGCCCTCATCACCTCTGAAACACAGCACAGGAAAAAACAGCGTAAACTGAGGCAGCACCAAGCCAAACTGAATTTAACAGGGAAGCATCAGAGATCACTGCTTAAAACAGAAAGTGAGTTTTCACATCTGCAGGTACTCGTCGGCCGGCTGAGTTGGTTTGCTCAACTTACAGCCATAGCTGGGATTTTTACGATACTTGTACCAGTAAAAAGGATCATCCAAACTTGTTTTCTTCTCTCATTTACCTTTACTCATTATTGTGGGCTTCCTATTCTGCCAGTGCGGCAGTTGGCTTGGGTGCCATTACAGGGTTTAGCTAGTGATTATGTTGATGCAAAAGGCAGATTCAGACTCCTATTAATCCAGGGGAGTCACTGGGCCCCCAAGGTCAGAAAATCCAGCTTCTGCTGCCCTCAGAAGACAGAACTGCAGATTTAGAAGATTCACTTTTAAAGGTAATTTTTCTAGTTGCAGTCACAGAAATGCAGCTGGTAAAGTACGAGCCAAGGAAGCCTTCAGAGGTCCTGCGTTAGCCTTACCTTCCTCCTGCTTGTTGGCAGGTTTGGCGTAAATGGCGTTAAGCGGAAAGCCAGGCTCCCCAGGGATTGGGAAGTTAGTGATTCCTAGTGTGTACATTTCTTTCTCTCCTTGGCCTTTGGAGTTACACTGGAAGAAACAGGCAAACAATGGATTAATAGTTATAAACAAAAGCTGATGGAGCGTTAGACCCAAATATTTCACCAATCTCTAACACATAAAAACTCATCAAGAATAGCAATACGCCTCTTTGGAGATCCACAGCCTTAGAATATCTGTGGCTCTGACAGCTGGGACTGGCGTGAACACGATTATTTGTGCCAGTATTATTTGTGCCCTCCAGTAGGAGGAGAATATCAGCAAACCCCTTCCCAAGTACAATCCCCAGAACAGACTCAGTTTCCCTCCTGCACAGAAATTCACTTTTCTTACCTTTTGCAGCTTTTTCAAGCACTCAGAAATGTAGAGGGTTACGTAGATCAGCGTTCTGTCAGCCTCGTTCTGCAAAACAAGAGCAAGCACAGAGCCCAGCCACTCTTAGATTAAGGGAGACTTTATGGAACTGATAAAAGTTTCAAACAGGAAGGAGTTCAAGCCATTTTGGCCTACAATTTCCCCATTTGCAATTCATGACATTTACCCCACATTAAAAATTAAGTGGGAGGAAGGGGAGTTTTTGTTATCTAGTAGAATTATTTCATTGAAAATAAATTTATATTCACACACCAACCCTCCAAAGAACTACTATATGCACAGTATCTCAAAAAATTACCTTAATTTCATAATTTTTGAAGAAAACATTAGCTTTGAAGTAGTAGATGGCTTCATCTATAATATCTGTGTCCTTAGCTAACAAAAAAGAAATACAGAGTTAAACAGTGCACCATTATACTGCATTTGCTTGTAACTTTTACTCACTGAAATACAAAAATAAGGATTATTGCAAAGGCAAAACCTTTGAAGACAGCACTGTGTAACAGAAAACAGCCGTTGCCGCGTGAAACACTGGTGAGCTCAGACTGTAATATTTAAGCTTCCTACTCTTAAGAGGAGCTCTAACTCTCTTCTTCTCCTCCCTCTATGATTTCTCACTTCACAAACGGCAGCAATTCAGCAGTTCCCCACTTTTCTACCGTTTGAGTAACTCACCAGAGTTTTAACAGTGGAAAAGTCTTCTCAGGACACAAAAATGGTTTTGGAGAAAGCGTAACAACACAATCACACAAATTTCATTATCCTCTTCAAAAAAAGGAGGGGGAGCAGAACACATAGTGGCATACTTGTGACTTTCACCTGCTTTTGCTACCATCCGGGCCCGCTTAAATCCAGAAACATTTCCTTTATATTTCCTTTCTCAAACTGAACTGCCACACTGYTGGGGGATATCATGGCTGGGAAGTGCTACTTCACATGCTGAAGGGGAATCTGTACCAGGCTGCCTGTGGAGGAGCCTGTTGGGATGCCCATAACTCCATTTCAATTTTGAAGCCCCTTCCCCTGAAGTGCTGCCTATCTTACTCCTCGTCCTTCAGAGCAGCCGAGTGTCTTCAGCCACAGCCCCAAAGCCTAAGTTCTCTGTAGCTAAACCTCCGCTTCCTCTGACAGCAGAGGGTTCACGCCACCTCCTCAAAATCTACTGAAAAGCACAGTAAGGCGCAGGAGGAAGCACGAGAATAGTAACTGTAGGCTTTAACTACTGAAACAACTGATTTAAGCATGGGGCATATTTATCCGTGTGTAATTATTTTCTATGATTTGCACAACTTAAGTATTTGAAAACTTTTTTCCTCCTCTGTAAACTGCAAAGCACTCCATTTCCAACCTGTGACTCCTCTCGTCACTCTTGCTAGGGCTGGCTTGGAGCAAACCATGAGACGATTACAAGCTATATGCAGGCAGGTTTTCAGAGATTATTATAAACTTACTTTCCCGAGGCGCTGGGCCTTTGAACTGGCTTCTGATGGGTAACAGCGCCATGTTCCCAATTAGCTTGGTATCGGAGTCCATTAAAGTTGAGTGGTAAGCCTACAGACGGGGCGGGAAGGCTGGTTATTAATGCTACTGAAAATAGACATTTCGTGTCCGATCACGTGTCCCCCGTGTCTTCATCAAACAGGAGTCGGAGTCTAGTTCATTGCACAAACAATCGCTATTTTCTAATTAGGCCCAGATCTCAGCGCCATTCTGGTGAAGACTGTGAAAGCATCATCACCAGCACCATTTACGGTCRCGGTGGTGGGAGATGGGATAAAATTGGTACGGCTGGTCTGCACGTGTTGCTTCATCCCCAGGCTGCCTAACCCCGTTCTGCACAGCACCAGGCGGTAACAGCCCTGCTCTCCTGCCTAAGTATGGCCTATTGTATAGTTAATTGAAAGTTAGTTGGTCATTAAAAAAAGATTATATTTTATTTCCATGTCTAGCTAATAATATTAGATAATAATAAATAAAGCCAGGCTTAACATATACACACTCAAAAAAAAGGCCTTTCTGTGCACTCTAAAACTGGTCTAAGTAAAAAAAAAAACAAACCTTTCTGCATATGACAGAGTCTTCCTGGGAAACTGATTTTTAACAACTGATGAGTTTAGTTTTAGGCACTTTCCAAACATTCCCACCACGCTGTGCCAGGCCACCGGGAAGCCTTCACCTCCTCACAGCCGAGGCTTTGCGGGGGCAGAGGGGGGCGGGGGGGTGGGGGGGGGAGGTAAGCATCCCCTAGCAGAAAAGCAGTTTATTTCAACCCGAGGAAGGTGGTGTGAACAAAACCAGAGCAAAGCACAGCTTTTACCACCTTCTCCCTCGCTGGAGCCGGGGGCTGCCACCCTCCCAGCTGCGGGTGGATCCCTGGCAGGAGGAGGAGGAGGAGGAAGAGGAAGAGGGCGCTGGCCTTGCAGCAGCCTCCCATAAACAGCAATTCCCTGCTCTCAACAAGGCTCCCCGCAGCTCCAGCCCCTTTACCTGCCCCACGCAGCTGCCCACGGCCAGACCCCGGCAGCAGAGCCCCTTTCCCCCAGCCCAGGGTCGC
The DNA here is from genome assembly GCA_035582835.1 of Phoebastria nigripes. Classification (NCBI taxonomy): domain Eukaryota; kingdom Metazoa; phylum Chordata; class Aves; order Procellariiformes; family Diomedeidae; genus Phoebastria; species Phoebastria nigripes. The sequence goes on from JAYKAV010001543.1 coordinate 1,396,459, forward strand.
GTCCCCCCCGGCCTGGCCCCTCAGCCCCAAGCCCTCCTGCCCTCTCTTCCCGCCATCAGGGGCTGGCCAAGCGCCGGGCGCGAAGCCCCCTCACCGGCATCTCGAAGGGTTGGACGCAATTCGGCGGGGCCGGGCAGGAGGGGAGCRGAGAGAAGCTTGCAGCAAACCTTCCTCCTCTGCCTGCGCTGCAGGAAATGAGGCAGCAGAGGCGGTGCGAGGAGGGGAAGCCGGAGCGGAGGCCTGCAGCCTGCACCGCCCCGAGAGGCACCGCTCCTGAGAGCGCGCTGCCAGCACGGAGAAGGGGCTTTGAAAGCACGCTCAGATGGGGACTTGTTTGCTTTTTTCCCACCTCCATGGAGTTCCCCCCCTCCCTCTGCCTTTGCTGTGGCCAGCACTACAAGTAACCCCTCCTCGCTCCCTCCATGCCACCCTTTTCTTTTCCAGCCACCCTGACATCTTGCTTTCTCGCTGGCGGAGGCGAGCTCCTGTCCCCGGCGAGGGTCAGCGCTTGGCAAGGGCGCAGGTGGGGACTCTTTGCTCGCAGCAGGTTTTCTCTCCTGCAGTCGCTCCTGGACATGGCTTGCTCTGACCCGACGTGCAAAGCGCAGCCGGCTGCGCGGGGCACTCGGTGTGAGGAATCACAAAACGAGTCCAAACATGTTACGTTTGGAGGGACGCAATATTTTAAGGTGCACGCTCCTGTTACTATCAAGTCATAACCTTCCGTGTGACCCAGCATGCTGAATTTGTCCCCTGGTAAATGGCATGAGTCAGGGAGAAAAAATGGGAAGATTAACAGCAGGGTTTGTCCTTTTGACATGCCGCAAGCGTGACTCGTCCCAAGGATGCGGCAGTCTGGAGGTGAGTTAAGCCACCAAAGTTTTCCCAGCGTTTGCATGGTTTAATTCAGCCAGATCAGGTCCCGCCGTGATGTGATTAGCTCCATGTGGGCATAAAGACTTGCCCCATCGTGAGGTTAACCTACACCATAACTATTAAAACCCAAATATATTCAGGGATTTTGGCCCCATGTTTTAAAGCTCTGAAGAGCCAGGGTTTTTTTTTTCACCTCTTCCTGGTGACTGTAATGACTATCTTGAAACTGAAGCCTCAGCATTCACTAATTGTCTGGAGCTGGGAGTAAGGTTTTAGAAATGCTGAGTACCATGAGACTTGTTGTAGAGGTTGTAAGGCTGGCAATTTTTGGAAACCTGGCTTTGAAAAACCATTTTAATAGCTCTTGGGTGACATCTTATTTCCCAGTTTTTCTTTGTTCCCATTTAAAAGATCCCATGTGATCCTCCCTGACCTCCACATAAGGATTCTGGGGAGCCCGTTTCCTCTAGATGTGCAGGATTTGCTGGTCTGTTGAACCTCTCTCCCCGTTCTGGCTCTGCTTTGGAAAAAGCAGATGCTTACTTCAAAAATAAGCACCCTATCAACAGTATGACCATTTAACCATTTATTTAAACAGACATGAAGAACGACCCTACTGATGAATAAGAAAAAAATTACACCTTCCGGACTAGAAGCAAGAAACTACAAAACTAAACTCTGTGCCAAGCTGCTATCACACCCCAGGTTTAGGTAAGTGCAGTTGCCTCCAAGTATTCAATCCTTAATTTGGTTTCCATTAAGGGGTATCCTTGCACTCAGACATCTGCTAACTAACCAAGCTGCTCCTACAAAATGACATCAGTTGTTCTTATCCTACTGAAATACTTGGCTGCTCGTATTTTGTGAGGATGTGGTTAATTTCTAATACATGAACTATATAGAGACATGATATGCCTACATATAAGCATTCACTGATGTTAAGCGCTTAGTTCACAACCATGAGGCCCTTTTTGGAAAGTATTTTAATTCAAGGACTCCATGACTAAATCTCGTTCCATAGGGTTGAGGAAAAGGAAAGGTTGGTATTGCTTCGACATAAGCAGCAAAAAAACACATCCTGAAATTCAGCTGCATGTAGCTGATAAATTGGACTAATAGATTTTAGGAGAAGCAATAAAACATGTTTTGAAACGCTCAAGATGCCCCAGGAACAGTCTGTATATATAAAAGAACTATAAACAGAGAGAGGTAAATTTAGCAGTACGTTTTCCCATAGGGCTTGAATTATTATCTGATATGAACAGTCTATTAACAGCTACACCTAATTCCAGAATTGATGCTACTTGCCTGAAAAATTCCTAAGACCATATTTAAATGTGTTTAGTTACTTAGGTGAACATGTTCTTTGGAGTTGTGCTAAAGTTTTGCTTCTCTGAAAGTACCACACATTGTACTGTAGAGGTAACATATGTCCATAGTAGGAGTACGAGTTCTTTATTCAGGGAAAAAAAAGGAGCTTACTTATTTGTTGCTGAATTCTTCATTAACTAACACAATTTCTAACATGATTGCACAAGACCATCACTGAGTTCTATTTAAGCTGATTTTCTTTAAGTGTTGTGCTGTGCTTAAGATGTTATCGATGTATAAACCACTTAAAGCCATGTGCAAGTTGTACAAAAAACAGCCTTAAGAAGGCTTGAAATCTGGGCTCTTCCAAAGTGAATGTAGAGTCAAGTTCTTCAAGAAGGGTGAGAGACCACCCACTGACCAGATATCTCTTTGAAGTTGCCAGTCATCTCTTCGCCTACTTCAAGTTCAGTTCATGAAGTACAATTTTCACCCTTTAGAACAATTCTTTCTCTCATCTAATAATGAAACTAACTACTCAGTACTGGAGATAAATATTTATTACAACATACTTATATTCGGCTTTGCCTCTTTTGTAAATCATTAGATTTTTTCCAAGCATTCCTATGCTTAAATGAGATACATCTATATGTGGGGAACTTTTATATGTACTAATGCTAGCCTATGTATTTTATAACACACACGCATAAGAATAAAAATCGTTTATTAAAATAGTTATGAGGTCATATAGCTCACYCTTCACTATAAATATCAGTTATCTTACAGATAAAACATCAAGTATGTTTGTGTAGGGGTGGATTTTTTTTTCATTTTTATTTTTTAACACAAGCAAGGTATTTTCCTCCCATTTTTGAACATCCGTTTTTCACTCATCCACATGATCTTGAAAGTATTCATCCACAAGAGCAGATTTATCTTCGTCGCATTCCTGCCAAAAAGAAAACAAAAAAGGTAAAACCTGACTTTTCCCTAGTGGCTGTTGTACATTGTCTGTTCTGTGATGTTAACATTTTAGAAACCACAACAGGAACAATGTCTAATATGGTTCCATGAAACATGTAGCAAAACTTTCTGAAAAGTAATTTGTTTCTAGAGCTATTGAAATTGTATGGGTCAAAATCTAGATCCAGGTATTTTGCATACTTAAAGAGTACAAAACTGAATTAAAAAATGGAATAAAAGCAGTGGACTTGTTCCTTAGGATTTATGAGCTGAATAATAAAACTAGACAGGGCTTGGAACAGATTTTAACACAGCAGTCTTCTATCATGTATTTTACCTGATAGAATTTATTCCTAATCTGTWTCTCATATGCAACACATGGGTTCAACACAGGAATTATCAGGGGAGTTTGAACAGTCATGTAGGAAGAAATCTTAAGTGATCTTAATGGTCCTTTCTGACCTTTGAAGTTTAAAATTCCATTATTTTTGAAAACCAAAGCATTACTTTTAAACACAACCATTTGATCAGTCTGCATATGCAAGATGATATTAAAGAATTTCACTTCCGTAATTGTAAATGAAGACGATATAAGCATTGTCACTAAAAGACTAAACGGCTTATTTTGAACAATACTAAGACAATAATTTATTAGCAAGGCAAAGAACATATTTATATTACAACTTATATTATGGATCATTTTTAATTTTTCATCTTAACATCAGAAGTACCTTACCTTTGGTTCTTTAAATTCAAGATCTTCTCCATACTGAATGGTAAAGTCTATGTGCTGCAGAACTATGTTTATACTTTCCTCATCAGAGCGATCAAAAGGTAGAAATCGAACCATACCATAGTCATCAATCTAGAGAAAGGATTCAAAGGATGTTGGTAAGAAAATGCAGTAAGTTAGTTCCCAATCACAGCACTCCAAGCCACTTCCTTAAACCACACTTATGTCTTCCTTGTCTGGACTGCTAAAATACCATTTAAAGCCACACTGCAAACCAATGGCAATTCCCCACTCASAACACCTGGCTATCAGTCCGAAGTTCTACACAGTAGAAAAAGCCATTTTCCAAAATTGCTAATAGAACAGGATTCACAGAAAATGTATTAGCTACAATCCAAATGTTAGTATCAAGAATCTTATGCTAATCTGAAAAAAAATTGAAAAACTGAGTTAAAATAGGCAAAAAGTAAAATGCTCAAGTGCCTGAGAATCTTTTAGATCCTGGCTTTGTTAATAAGTCTGGTAGGTAAATACATAGTTTTGGGGCGAGGCAGGGAGAATTATCATAGTACATACAGTATCTGTAACAGCAATGAAGTCAGCAACCATACAGTATGGTTTATAAATACAGGACTGAATTTAAGGGTACCAGTTAAAAAACAATATACCTACCAATCCACATATAGATTTAGTCAATTTTTTAAACATTTTGCTTTTCAATATATTTGTAGAATCTTCAATCATAGAATACATATCTGGATCTAAGTACCTGGGAGAAACAAAGTCATCGTTAACATCAAAAGAGTCCTTGGCCACAGAGCAAATAAGTCATTGTGCTTTTATATAGCTACCAAAACCATCTATCATTCTGTGATCTGAATGAACTAACTTCATATCAGGAGAACTTAAAATGTTTAACAGTAGTTTTTGTAAGTATTTGAATATCTCGGATTACGATTGCTAGTAGAAAAAACTGAAGCGTTTTTTATTTTCTTTTTGCTAATATACTTGTATACTCAAGAAAGCTTTGAGGAAGACCACAGGGAAGAACTTTAATTTTGTAATTTTAGCACAAATGTAAAAGTAACACAGAAGTAATTCAGTATGTTCAGCATAAAAAAACCTGATAGGATCACCTCCGGTTTAGGTTTTGAAGTAACAGTACCCTGGTGGGCACAGTACCCTGGAATGACGTAAGTTATTCAAGATAATTATTTACAGAAAAATCCAGAGATACGTACAAACGTGGAGCTAGCCTTTTGACTCTGACTAAATTGTAAGCATCCTATCCAAACATTTAAAGACTATGTTTGATATAAAACAAATGCATCTTCTCCCATTCAAAAAGAGTGTTTTAATTGTGGGAAACATTAGACTGAATTTTGAGTGAAGTTTACCTCAAGATACTACACTACAGAGTAATTTTTTGGAACTTACTTTTCTATTTCTTTCTTGGCTTTCTTGCTCAGCAAATCCATTTTGGTCATGATGTTAATCTGTGGAATCTCTAAAGATATCATTGCACTGAGTGCAGCCAGAATTCCAGAGATAAACTTAAGGAATATGAAAAATTATGCAGTTAAGTACAGAAAAACACAATACAAACCTGCAGGACACACTACCACAGACCAAATCTAGCTAATGAATATATGAAACATGGACACGAGGCCAAGTGGGGAGTCCTCATCTCTGTTGGAAAAGGGARGTGCTGAGCTTCCCATCTGACATCTTATTTCCAGAGCCTCAAATCTGGATCTGCCACTGAAAAGGCCATTACAAAACTCAAAGCCCATCTCAGGATTCTTACTGCTAGACAGGGCAAGTGGCCTGCTCTCTCTCCAGATCTGAGAAAGCTCTCATAGAATTGAGGTTAGAAGGGACTTTTAGAGGTTATCTGGTTCATACAACTGCTCAAACCAGAGCCAGCTTCAAAGTCAGATCAGGTTGCTCAGGGGTTTTGCCCGGTCAAGTTTTGAGTCACTCCATGAACGTCCACTACACAGTCTCTCTGTGCCTGTTCCAGCCTGACCACTCTCGCAGTGCAGGTTTTCTTTACATCCAGCTGGAATTTTCTTTGCTGCAACCTGTGTCTGAGGCAGCTGAAGACAGCAATTAGATCTCCCCTGGTTTAGCATTCTTTCCTCTGGGCTAAACAAACCCAGCTCCCTAAATTGCTCAGATTTCTTTATCAATATGAACTTTTACAACAGACTTCAAACAGATACCTTAAAAGATTCCACCATAAACTGAGAATCCACAAGAAAAACTCCACAGACCCGGAATTCCCACTGCTGAAGCTGCTCCACCAGCTGTTTCATCACTGGCAGATGTGTATAGAGTTCGATCTGACCTAGGGCACACTTAGGGTATTAGTACGCAGAAATGTGAAGCTAACAGGAAGCCATTAATTATATAAATATAGGCATTGCACTTAATATGAATAAAAGCTGAAAAAGCATAATCTCTCTTTTCAGACAACTCTGACTGTATCAGAATGAACTTGTACTGGAGAAGTGGAAAAGAAATAGAAGGGTCTTTTCCTCCCTTGACCTCCAATTAGTGTTAGTTAGCAGTTGCCGTGGCGTTCCTGCACCATACGATGGTACTAAAAGTCAGTGCAGTCACGCAGATTAGCCTGGGACCAAGTTCACTTCTGAAACATCTGAACGCGACCCTGACAACTGTTAATAATGCAAAAAAACGTGTAAATGATTACGACCAACAAAAAAAGAAAGTACTGCAAGTTTTATATTGCATATGAAGAACGATACCAAAACATTGACATTTGTTTACCTGGGCAATCAAACAATATATAGTCATCCTCCACATGCCCAAGGCTTTCCTCTAGCCAGTTAAAGTTATTGGCAAAGTATTCCATGCAAAACACCAAGCCGCCATTGGGACCAAACCTTAAGGATTCATCTTCCATGACGTCGTCCACTTCTATTAACTCACGGATGTCTGGAACAACGGACACAACAGGCGGTTTTCGTTCGTTTCCTTACAGTGGTGCCCAAAGGTTACTAGAAGCGGCCTCCCGCCGCTGCCGGCGCTCACCTGCCATGACGGGGTAGCTGAAGAGCTCGGCGGCCGGGTCCAGGTTGACCACCTGCACGGCGCGGCCCAGCGCCTCGCAGTGCTGCACCATGGTGGAGCAGTACGTGCTCTGCAAGGCACGCACACGCCGTCAGCGACCGACCGACCGCGCCGCTGTTGCCTCCCCAACGCTCCCCCCGCCCCCCCGCCTCACCTTCCCGCTGCCCGCCGGGCCCATCACCAGCTGCGCGTACCGGGGCATGGCGGCGGGCGGGCCGGCGGCCTCCGCGCAACGCCAAAGCGGCGGCAACTGGCCGCTGCAGCGCCCCGTAGCTCTCCTGGTCACGTGCCCCGGGTAGCCTATGGCTCGCAGGCTTGAGCCGGCGCGTACCCTCCCCAGTACGGAGAGCCGGCGGGCTCAAACCGCCCACCGCCACGCCCCTCCTCCCCACGCCGCGCGGGCTCCGGCGGCGCGCGGCTCTCGCGAGACGGCGGCGGCGCTGGGGAGGGCGCACGTGCCGCGCGGTGTGTGGGAGCCGCCGCCGCCGCCGGAGGAGGAGGAGGAGCCGCCGCCGCCGCCTCCCCGCCACCGCGGCCTGAGGGGCCTCCCGGGTAACGCCACGCCGCTGCCGCCCCTGGGCTCCCCCGCCCCTTTCTGCGGGAGCCGCGCTCCGCCGCCGCTGCCGCCCCGTCCCAGCGGCGGGCGGGCGGCCTGCCTGCCTCGGCGTCCCGCCGGCGGCCTCCCCCCCCCGCGGCCACCAGCATCCTTCCCCCAGCTCCGACACCTTCCCTTCCCTCCGGTGCTGCGGCTCTGCCTCCCCTCGCGGTGATCCCCCTCGCCTCTTGCACCTCAGCATCCTCCCCCCGCAGGTACCCGGCGCCCTCCTTTCCCTCAGCCCCGGCACCCTCCCCGCACTGCGAGCCTGCCCCTCCTCAGGTACCCGGCGCCGTGCTTTCCCTCAGCTCAGCCCCCCCCCCCCCATCCCACCATGTCTATGATGCCCGTCACGTCTGGTACCCCAGCACCCTTCCCCCTGACCTGCCCTCACTCTTACCCCCTGCTACCCAGCACYCTCCCTCCCCCATTTGGGATCTCCCTGGGTACTCCAGCATCCTTCCCCTCATTGTGACCGTCTACCGCCTTTCCCTGCGGTCCCCTTACTGCGAACCCCACCACCTCTGGCGCCCTGGCATTTTCCCGCAGCTCTCTTTGCTGCGCAGGCACAAGATCCCGGCTCTGAGTCTTCTGCACACATATCCTGCTTGCTCCCATGATCCTGGGAGACTTACTATGCATTGCAAACCCCTTCCCTGTTGACTCCTATTTTCTAAGCCCCTTGCCTGAAAACGTGTGCATGTAAACCATTATTAATTGCATTAGCGGGCTGAGTTTGGTTTGCTTCTTTTGTGGTGTTTGGGTTTTTTTGCCAGTGTCCCAGGATCAGATTGTAACTCTTCAGACACTGATTTAAATGACCCCTTTTCTTTGCTAGTATACTGGCAGTACCTCCTCCTACTCCCCCAGTGCACCTACTGTTCATATGCCACTGATTTAACATGAGACTTCACATTTTGCTTAACCCAGTATGTTCTGTAATTCCGTGTGCTGTTCTTGTGGATCTTTCTTCATTTTACACTGCATTTTGTGGCACTTTGGGTTTTTTTTTCCCTCATGTGCTAGAATTCCATACTGCTTGGTATCTTTTGCAGCCACTTTCCCCATATTTTTTCATTATTTCTTGACTCCTATTTTTTCCTCCCTGATCTCTCCTGCTGACGATTTTACCTGTTTTCTCTGGGATCTGTCAGTCTCTGGGATTCTTGTTGAGTTGGGAAAGATGTGAATAACTTCAACCCAGAACTTAGGTCCTGATTCTCTCGTTCTGTGACCTCCAGGCTTGGGACATGGCCACAGATGTAGCTGAGCCTGTGGTCCCTGACTGCAGAGGAGACGTAAGGAGCGGTGCCAGGTCAGATGCCGACTATCCTCTTCGGGTTCTCTACTGCGGAGGCAAGTGCTGAAGGGGCAGTTGTCCATGATTCTTACAATGTGCTGTTTGTGAGGGCAGCCTAGCAGAAAGAATGAGAGAATCCGAGATTTTCTTCTGGTCAGCTTTTATTGAGAAGCTAGACCACGGTCAGCTTGACCTTTCTGATCATCTTTCTGAAATAGCTTGTGTTGTGTATTTTATCTAAAGCATTTTTTGTTAAATGTAGGGGTCTTCCCTCTGAGAGATGGAGGTACTAACAGCTTTCTGTGTGTAAAAGTTGCATTAGTGGGAGTGGTGCTGAGACTGTCAGAGATCTCTTCCTGCAGAAAGCCAGTAAAGCCTTTAGCACAGAAAAGGCCTCTGAGCATTAGTATGACAATAAGAAATAAAGTTAGAATTCATGAAATTATTCTTTACTCATTACATTTGTACGTAGGATGAAATTTAAAGGGAAGTAAATAATCTTGACAGGTATGTTTTTTAGATAGGTATGTTATTTTGCTTTGGGCTTGAATACAATTGCAGGGGATTAGGAAATAATCCCTGTTGTGTGTGAAAGTCTGCACAATTGGTTTGGGTTTGTTCTGGGGTGGAGCCCCTCTTCTGGACATTGATGGCTCTTGGAAAAAGGAAAGCTAACCAAATCACGTGATAATTTATTAGGTGTATCTTTTGCCTCAGGTAGAACTGGTGTTTCTTTCTGTAACTTTTCCCAAAGCTGTAGGCATCTCCTTCCCTTCCTTCATTGACTGACTGCTCTTGCTGTGATAGTTTCATCCTAATGCAGAGCATGTGAGCAAATGACCAATGAGAGAAAAATTAAAATGTGGAATGCTATCAATAAAGTAATCTTTTTGAGTCAATGTGTGGTTATAACCAGAAGTTATGACGTAAGAAGTCGTCTCTAACTTTAAAATACCATTTTGAATTTAATGCTAAGGCTGTAAGTGGAGAACTTCTTTTTGTAATCTATTCTTTTTTTTTTTTTTCCTCCCTTCTTTCTCCAGTCTGTTCATTGCCAACAGAGGTGAGTTAATTCTTTTGTTGTCCGAGTTTCTTCTTTCTGTCCTATGATTCCTGACTATGGTGATTCTTTCTGATCTTTTCTGGCTTTTCTTAATTGTGGCAGTTCTGTGCTTCAGCCACTGTCATCTTTAGGATGACACGAGGTTTCTTATGCACTAGTATAGTATTGGTATTCAGTCATCTTAAGGAGAAATGGCTGAGCTGAATTGCAAATATATTTTGGTGTATTTGTGACGTATTTTGTAGTTACTCTGCTAACAACGTTCATATGACCTTTCTTCTCTAGTACTGCGAGTACATGCCTGATGTGACTAAATGCAGACAATGGTTAGAAAAGAATTTTCCAGATGAGTTTGCAAAACTTACAGTAGGTAAGAATCTTTCCTATTTTCTAACTGATACATGCCCTTAGATGCATTCAGAAGTCTTTGAGCTTGTCCAGTTCTCATCTCTTCCCTTTTCCCGCTGTGTCAAGTGTGAAAGTTAATCATTTTCTTAGGAGTCTGCCATGCTTTTGGATGCTGTGAAAATATTTTTGATAATGTCAGAAAACACTGAATAAACAATGTATAGTTTCAGTAATAATGTTTGAGCTTTCTTAAGGTTCCTACTGTAACGAGTCATCCATGCACTTGTTTTCCACCAAAGTTAGTTTATTGGATTTTTATGTCTGTCCTGTCTACTGTGGATGGCTGGAGGAAAGGTCATTAATAATAGGGAACTTGTTGATTTGCATTTGGAATTTCAATATTAACGCTATCATTAATGTCTGTCTCTCTGTGGAAATTATGTGAAGAGACTGTATTGAAATTGTAACTGTATCTTTGAGCTAAGGCTTTTCTGAAGTCTAATTTGCATAAGTACTGTAATGAAGATGTAACACGCATCAGTCAAGGGGCTGCTGCGCTTAAGCAAAGAGTTTACGGATTTAGCAAAATCTCACTGTACCTCACTTCCTGCTCCTGTAAGGCTGTGGTTGTCTGACCACTAATTTTGTTCTCTTTCTTCTTCCCCACTCCTTTCTGATGTATTTAAGAAAATTCACCTAAACAGGAAGCTGGGGTTGGAGAAGGCCAAGGAACTGCGGGAGAAGAAGAAGAGAAGAAGAAGCAAAAGAGAGGCAAGGTCTAAATAGTTGATTGTGGTACTGATTTATAAGCAGTTTGGGGCATCCCTTTCTCACCTGCTGGTCTGGACTATGGCACGGATTCCTTGCATTTTGGTTGTTAGCTACGTTTTGACTCTGCACAAAAGATACCAAATATCTTCCTTCCAGTGGTAGCAGAGTTAGTGTGGTGATATATGCTGATGAAAGAATTGGATAGTAGTAACAGCAAGTGAAAGATGACTTGCATCATGTGTCTCATTGTTCCTGTCATTGCTATTGCACTTATTCAGAGAGTAATTATTCCCAACCTAAAATCAGCTGGCATCCCTCCCAGAATACTTGTTTCTGCCCTGTTTAACAGCAGTTTATAGGTTGCTTGCAGAGTAGAACAAAGACTGCTTTCCTCTGTTAATGCCTCATGACACTGCTTTTGCCTTTTTTCCTTCCACCCCTCCTCTGTATTTACGTAAGAGGATTTTGTTTTATGCTTTTAACACTATCACCTATGTCTCCATTAACAGCTATGTCTCTTCCCAGCAATACTAATGAAAAACATTTTTCAAAACCAACTTTGGAAGATATAAAATATATGAAACAATTTAAGCACACTTTTATCTTCTAACGTTGGAGTTCTTTCTGTTTAATKAATTAACATACTTTCCACCATAAATCAGAATGCTGGGGTTGTTAACATGCATTTGCCTGTGGAGTGTCAGCTGTGTCTGTAGTGCTTCAAAAATTATGGTTAATAGCCCAGTAAGATTCAGATTTTAAGCCACATATCACTGCAGATGTTTTATTTTTGTGTCTTGGTAACCAGTTATGTTTACCTTGTCAGTAGGCTATGTGTAGTGACAACAGTAATTTATGTTCTGTAGCTTGGACGCTTTTCCCAGAGACTTCAGGACATTTTCTTTCAACATTAATTTATTGTGTGGGGTGGTATGGTTAGTTTTCAGTCTGGTTTTTGGTTCTAAAATAATAGTGTTTAAAATATTTAGGGACTTTCTCCTAGAATCTAAAGTTGCATGAAAACTTAGGGTATGGTGAAGTATGATGGTATAAGATTGGCTGTAAGAGAGGGTGAGGAAAAACAAGCAAAAACTTACTAAGATACTGCAGAAATTGACTGAAGAAATTTTAAGGCAGAAATTTACTGTCTTAACTTATTGGATATCAATTTATAGTAACGTAGAATTGAACGTGCTGCATGTTAGAAAAAGAAGTAGTCACAAGGGTTTAGTTTGCTTGTCATGAATTCTTTAGGCTTTCATGCTGAGAAGGCTCGAGAACATGAAACTTTGGTTACCCTGGAGTAACTTGATGACTGTATACAAAGTTAACAGAGATCTTAATCTGACTTGAAGAATCCTAATGGGTGGAATATATCTTTTGCATGCTTTACTCGGACTAATAAATGCCTGATATATGAAGTGTTCCCTCAGGTTGGCCTAGAAACAGTAAGAAAGAAGATGTTAAATCATGTGGAAGTTTGGCAGTCAACTACTGCCAACTACTGTAGCTGGCTTCTGTTTCAGAGGCGTGGTGTTTTCTGCTAGCTCATATATAGATATACGGTTTTACTGGGGTTGTGCACGGATATCTAGAACTTAATCTGCTGTTTAACCCAGCAGCCTGAGTAGGCACAGCCTCGTGGCCTCAGTAAATGGACATGAGTAAGTGGCTTTGCCTCGGACACAACCCCTAAGGATGTTAAACTCATGAAAAACAGTAAAGTAATAGTTTGTTCCTAGGATTACAACCAAAGAACAATTCCTGAAAGAGGGGTTAAATGTAGACCAAATGCAGTGATAAGTAAAGTGTGGGGGAAAACCCTTTTTTGATAATTGTAGCGGGGTTCTGCTGTGCAAGCTGTACTCGAACGCGGATTTGACATGCATGTATTGTTATTTCTTGTAATATTGAGCTTTGATGACATGGGACCTTTCTTAAATAATAATAAAAAAACCTGAATGTGAGACACTATGCAAAATACATTTTTGTTTCCCAACACAGATGGGAAGATAACAGTTTCTTTGTTTACAGGGATGAAATCTGACCTTATATGCTTTTTTCTTTAGTTAAATGATGTCACACTTAATCGATTATGTAACCTTAGACTCTGTTTTAAAGGTGGAAGAGGTCAGATAAAACAGAAAAAGAAGACTGTACCACAGAAAGTTACAATAGCTAAAATTCCTAGAGCAAAGAAAAAATATGTCACAAGAGTATGTGGCCTTGCAACGTTTGGTGAGTTGACTTTTGTTATGTGGTTCTTCTTGGGTTTAGATGTGCTTGCCTTTAACCTCCTATTTCTTCTGATTGTATTACATTGAGTGATCTGCTTCCATCTGTGCGAGGTGAAAGTCCCAAGGTGCTTTTAGCAGTTCCAAAGCATGCCAAAGGTACACTGACTTCCGTCAGTGATAAATTATCGAAGTCCTTATTTCCATGGTGTTTGCAAGCAAATAGGGTTACAGGTTTTTTTGAAACAGGGCTTCCCATAGCAGTCCACTTGTCTGATTTCAGAGTAGTCTATTGTCTTTAATTAGAAACATGTTTATTTTCAAAAAGTTTCTTATTTCCATCAAAGCTGTAAGTATGTTACTGATAATTAATTTTACCTATTCCTGAGACTGATTAAGTAAGGCTTTAACTGCCTTTCTAGTAAGGCAGTCAAATTATTACCAAAGTACACTAACAATGCTGTCCTGCATAGCTTTGGTTCAGCTGCAAACAGCCACTTGGTGCTTATAACAACATCTTGCTTCAYACATTGATCACGAATTCTGTTGAAAAGGTAAGTTTTAACCTTGGTTCTAACAAGATACGTTACATATTTCCTGCATGAGAGTATCGTCAGTTTTCTTGAAGGATCAGTAATATGCACTAGTTTGATCTGAACTGGATATGTATCTTTGTGCTGGAAGCCAATCTCAGAAATTGTTGGGACACGTTTCTGAAAAGAACATACTGAAGCACTTCTATGGAAAAACTTGTTCAATAACTATGGAAGTTATTCAGAACTGGAGGTGCTTTTTAAACAGTTCAGCATGTGCTTTTCTGGTGAGTGCGTGTAGCGTAGACCTGCGTAAACAGAATGCRTAGAGGACATTCAGTGATTTTTACCTTGGAAAAGTTTGCTAGATTTGTAGAGTCAGTTGTTTTTTATTTAAACAACAGACTTTTGCTTTCAGTGGAAACTGTAGCAAAGCTTTAACTGTAAACTGCCACTAGTTTTTCAACATTTAAAACARGATTTTGGTTTTAAACTTGAGAAAATACTTTTATGACAATGTCCATTTTCCCATCAACAGAAATTGATCTTAAGGAAGCACAAAGGTTTTTTGCTCAGAAATTTTCCTGCGGTGCCTCAGTAACAGGAGAAGACGAAATCATCATTCAGGGGGATTTTACAGATGACATTATCGATGTAATCCAGGAGAAGTGGCCTGAGGTAATAAACCCTTTCTTCTGTCACAACTTTAGTTTTCCACAATAGCCTGTGACTTTCCAATGATTTTGAAAAAGGGTTTCATCTTTGGCAGCGCAGATTGTTGTGCAAAAATAAAAGACCAGTTGTTGCATTCCCACCTGTGAATGACTAGGTTAAGGAGTGATTAAACTTGAAGTCAAATGTTGCTTCCATTGTCCAAAAAACATTAACTCCCTAAACATGTAGTGCTGTTACTGTGGATTCTACGGTGAGGAAGGCATGTCTGAATAAGTCCAGCTGTCAAATATCTGTGGCTTCTTTGTGACTGTTTCTTAACAGTGAATGCCTAAGTATTCTTACATTGCCATCCTATTTTTCAAAATCTCTTAAAATACTGCAAAACTAAGAAAAAGAAAACAAAACAAAACACAAACCGAAACCACACGCTTGTGCTTCAGAAGAAGAGATTAGCTAATTTTGGGTTGGACTGAAATGTCAACGCTTGAGAGATTTGGTTGCGCTGCTGTAATCGCAAGTGCTTTCTTTGACTCTCCCTTGTTCTGGTATTTCCTGATTGTGTTCTTCCTGAAATAACTCTGTAGGCCTGTCTGTCTTCAGAGCCCCGTAGGCTCGGCTGTGTCCTATAGGCACATGTCACTTGCATAGAATTTACAACAGGGAATCTCGCATGGTGCTGTATACTTCTTCCACACGTCATTACATGTACAGTGGTGAACACTGAGACATGTAAGAAGAAAATATACTTAATATGCTGTGTTTTGGCCTTTTTTTTTTTTTTTTTTTCCCCTAGGTGGATGATGATAGCATTGAAGACCTTGGAGAAGTCAAGAAGTGATAGTGAAAGAATACCTTTATTTAATTATACTGCTATAAATGATGTAGCCAAAGTGAGGCTTCTAAATCCATTTGCTCTGCAGTGAAACTGTGGAGAACCCGTATCCTTGGCATTTTCACTGTTCTGTATAGGCTACTTGGTTTTTTTGTTGTGATATTTGCCAAAGTTAAATTGGGGTTCTATCATGCTTACGCATGAAGTAGATTTAAATAAAATTACTGTTCCTCACTGAATACAGTTTCTGTTTTCTTTACAGCTACTTTGCTCTAGCAATCTTACAGGAAAATAATAATTTAAGTCATTAAAAGCTTATCTTTCATCTGCTGTCCTTTCTGCTGAACTTCAGTGAAGAAGGCATGTGGCTAATGTACAGAAACTTGTACCTCTGCTTTACCTGCATAAAAATCTTAGAAATCAGAATGGGACAAACATTCTAAAGGTTTGTTAACAATTAAAGGAAAATGAATCCTGAAGTGGTCAGACAGTTGGACTAGATGATCGTTGTAGGTCCCTTCCAACTGAACTATTTTATTCTGTTAAGTGGAAACACTGAGGAACAGGTGAATATGTCTGAAACGTTCAGCCTATTTTCATAATTCCAAACGATCTCCTAACCCTGCCGGTCTTCTAGGTGAGGGCATTTTAGTGGCTTTATGCTTTTAGCATACTGCCAGTTCAAGAATGGTAGTAATGAACACAACTTTATAGTGACCACTATTTGTTTCCACAAACTGTGTTCAGGCAGCAGGTGAGGGTGCCGCCTGCTCTGCTCTGCTCCCCATCCTCCTGCAGACAGCCTCCAGCATCGACGTGGTGCTTTGTATTTCACCGCTCGGTTTAATAATGTTAAATGCTCCCTGGCGGCAGAGTCCTGGAATTGACGTTCTGTTGCTGTAAAACCTAAATGAGGTCAAACCCAAGAGGGTGACGCATTGTACACTCTGTCCTCTACCGGTAAAGTTCCTTTTTTCTGTGATTTTTGTTTATAAGCCAATTGGTTTAGTTGAGAATGGTCTATCTAATGAGATAACTGTATCGCTGTAGGTGTTCCATTTAAAAGCTGAGCAGGGTAGTTACCTCCATCCTGTAACATCCAGTCGGGTTCTTACTCGTCTCCTATTAACAACGTTATTAAGCCTCACGTTTTTCCAGGCAGCTCCAGCTCCGCCGGCGGAGCGCGGCCTCAGGGGGCCGGGGGACTCGAACCCGCAGCCCCGGCGGTGCGGAGGCGGGGAGGGGGAGGGCGGAGCTTCTGCCTAACGGCCACTCAACGGCTGGCGGGGGCGGGGCGCCGGTGGGTTTGTCGAGGGGGCGCGGAGTAACGGGGGGGGCGCGGCGGGGCTGAGGGGAGGGGAAGGCCCCGGGCAGCGCGGGGGGCGGCCCCGCCGTGCGGGAGGGCATGGGGGACCCGCAGGCCTGCCCCGGGAGCGGTCGGCGGAGGGGGACCGCTCGCCCGAGCTGGTGGCACCTCAGGGCCCTCCTCAGGCCTCGGCGCCTGTGGGAGGCCGCAGGGCCGTGCCCCCACCTCGGTCGCTTCTCAACGGCTTGCGCTTGTCGTTCCTGCAGGGTTGCCAGGTCGGAAGGAGTCTCGGCGGGTAACCGTGTTAAATGGGAGGCAGCATCCATGCTGAACGTTACAGTCGTAAATAGTTACCAGTATCCACTCGTGCCTGGTAGCGCTCTGGTCCCCAGTGCCCTATGAATTCATCACTGCCGCGTTCTGCTTCGCCCCAGGTAAAAAATGAAAGTACAGTTAACAATCAGAGCGCTCTATTTGTAACATGAAATTGCTCGTTGTACCGCTGACGGTTTCAGTCAAGGACCACAGGTGGTACCACAAGCATGAGGAACTTTTTGGAATGGCCTCTGTTTATAATAGAAAAATACTTTAACTTAAATTAAAACCTTGAGTTTATTAGCAGAGAATTTGTTGCTGCTGCTTTATGTTGCAATGTGTTCCATGTGTTACCTTTTATAGAAACTTAGCCCAAGCCTTGAGAACAGCACCATTCAGAAACGGAGGCAAGAACTCCGCCTTTTAATTGCAGAACTGAAAGATCGCGATAAGGAACTCAATGACATGGTTGCAGCGCATCAGAGACAGCTTCTAGCCTGGGAAGATCGGCAGAAAGTACTGACTTTAGCAGAACGATGCAACTTATTAAACAGTAAGTATTGTGTGTATAAAGAATAAGACCCTGGTCTTTTAAGTATGTGCAGGTGCTTAAACCCCTCAATAACAGTTTTTCGTCATATAAGGAACCATTTCCTACCCTTCAGCCTTAAATTTGGTTGTCTTCTTTCTGAGATCAAAACTTCCACGACGGTATTAAAGTGATCTGATCTTGAAGGGGCTATGATAATCAGATAGCTCTTTCTCATCTGAATATGTAAATTGCTTCTGTGGACTCTTTAAAAAAAAAATCTGATGAAATAAATGTGGGGGAAGAGAACAATTTGCAAACATGCTGGTGTACTGCAGAGCCTTGTGCCCTGAGGTTCTGCTGCACGGCTCTGACATCATCTGCAAGCCACCCGGCTAATCACCTGGCAGCTCTTGAAGAGTCTTGTTTGACAACCATAGTACAGAGGTCACCACGGAGTTCGTATTCCATCTGACCTGGGTAGCTAGGGAATCCTGCTTTAGAGTATGCAATGCCAGCATCCATTTCTGAACTGCATGATTTTAAAACGCTGGATTAAATTATTTCTGAGATTTAAAAAATTGCATGATGGTGTCTGAGCTGTTTTCTCACAGATACCTTGTCTCCTTTCTTTTCAGTTGAGCTGAACAAGAGAAATGAAATTATAAAATCACTGACCAAAAGGTTAAAGTTCTTAGAATCTCAGCAGAATGACAATAAGACAACATTTGAAAATACACAACAGAAGTTTAAAGAGCCGTCTCAAAAAGTAACAGATGCAACTGTTCACTGTCAGGCTCTGGAGGTAGGAGTTGAGTAATGGTCTGATTTTGCAGTCCATGCATGTACAGAATGCCAGTGGCATTTGTGAGTTTCACTAGTGAATAAATATTTCATATTAAGGCTCTTGAGTTGCATTTGGCTTTTAGTACAGTAATGTTAGATTAACGTATAGCTCTGATTTGATGGGAAAAAAAAAAAGGGGGCAAAAAAGCCTTCCCAAGCTAGCATTTGGAGTTTGCTGTTTGTTTGCTTAGTTTTGGGGACACTGCTTAGAACCAGCTTGCCTCCAAAAATGTCAGGCACTGTGATGGCAAAAGGCAGTATTGGCCCCCAGAACAGTACTGGTACTTGCTTGGAAAGTTCCAGAAAGTTTTATTTACAGCTTTGATTACTATGATGAACTGTAACATTCTGAAAACGGTTTAAGGATATGAAAATACTTGGTATTCAAGGGTTCTAGATTTTTTTTTAAAGTGATTTGGCAATGATGTGTTTATTGGGATAATTTTTTCCCCTGTATGCCATACAGTAAAGCAGTATTGTGTGCTTTCATCTGTCTAATCRGCTTGACTTAAGACATGCAGGATATTAAGATCCTTGATTGCAAGCAAGTTTGGTTGTAATGAATTGGGGAACAATTTTTACTCCAGTCCTCTTTTCTCCAGATCCTCACAGCTTGCTCAGAATCCCACATTGCCATTCATGATGTTTAAATAAAGTTGTGCACATATTTACTGGAAAAATAGTAACTTTGAATCATTGAAGTAGTAGCTGACACTATTTCTGTTCACTAGGAGAAAAATCAAAGTCTCCACTGCTCAGTTTTGGAACTGTCTGCTAAAACAGGCCAGCTGCAAGCGAGAGAACAGGAGCTACTTACTATGCTTAAGCTGAAGGTAACATCTGTCGTCTCATCAGGCACTAAATGTGGTCAAACTGCAGTGCAGTTATTGGTGACTGTACCCCAGTGGTTTAGTCACTGTTGATCTCACTGCTGTGTAATTCTTAGGCTTGTTTGAGAAGGGAAAAGTGGTCAGCAAACAATAAACTGGTTTATTTTCATAAACAAGCTTGTTTCCTGGCTTTGATTTATTTATTTGTTTTCTCAAGAGCTCAGAAGAAAATCTGTGAAGTAGCTGTAACTACTGCAGTAAGATGTACTGTTGTTTTGTCAAAATCCATAGATGAAGATAAAACAATAATCAAGAATACATTCTGTTTCATATTTCAGGATGAGGCTCTACTTGAAACAACTGATCACATTACTGAGTTTACATCTAAATTCAAAAAGCTGGAAAGTGCATTGCGTGCAGCAAAGACGGAGGAATTCAGTCTCAACAAGGAAAAGCAAGACCTCAAACTGAGACTGAAAGAACAAATACTTGAAACAAATAAGCTGAAAGGTAAATGTTTGTACTGGGCACCTAGTTTAGTGTAGACCAGCATGATTCCTTTTCATTCTGGGAAATACTACATTTTGTTTTAAAGATGACCTCTGTGAAAAGATGAAAGAAAATAGTAAGCAGCAGGAAGAAATCACTCGCCTCAAACAAGAAAATGGCTGCTTGAGGAATGAGCTTACACTTACTGGTAAGTGTGGGCAGTTGGCTTTTCATGCCTTAGCTTTCAGCAGCTCAGAGACTTCTAGACAACAACAGTTCACTAATAGCTGTGAAGGAGGCAGCTTCATTATCTACCTTTCTTGCAGTTTAATAAAGGTATATGCCTTTGTGTGTCATTCTTCTATGAAAGCAATATCTAGGGCTTCTGCAGGGACAGTTTATAAAATCTAGTGAAAGCACAAAGTTCACCAATATGATTATGCATGGAGGAATAAATGGCTCGGAGGATTCTCTCTTGAAAATTTTTGAGACTTTCATGTCTCCTGTGGTATTAATACAATAAGTGCGGGTGGCATTCTCCCTTCTGACATAGGTTGCATAGGAAATGATGACCTACTGAAAAGAAGCCACATGCAAAACCTAAAGCTTAGGCCCTATGAAATTACCAGCCCATCCACTCCCTCTGGTGGTTGCATGGAAGCAGTATGTTTACAAATTCACTTTTTCTCTTGCTTTTCTTTAACTGATGGTTTTGGTTTAGACTGGTTTAATATGCAGGACTTGGTAAACTGCAGCTTGCTGTTGATATCTTCGCTTTGGTTTTGGGTAGAGAGGAACTCTTCTGTGCTGCAGTGGATAAGAAAGGCAGGCTGATGGTTGCTGCAGTATTCTTACAGACAAGCAGTATATACCTTGAAAGATTAGGTGACCAAAGATGTCCTCTGCTGTGAGATGATTTACTTGCCTATCACTTTTTGTCTGCCATTACCTTTGCCAAATATTGATCCCACGTCTCATTATTTTAAAAACAATAGTAATGGGAAGTATTTCCCAGCACTTCCCTGTACAAGGCATGAATTAGAATTAATTACTGAATTTCCTTTCCATGGAAGAATGTTAACATGAAAAAGTAAAATAAACCAGTCAATGAAGCAGAATATTGCTGCTAGCAAAATAAAGCTAGGTGCTGGTGAAAAGTCCGAGGAAAATACTTCATCTGCTTAGTTGTCTTACGGTTTTTGTGCTCTTTTCATTTGGAGGGGAAACAGATCCTGTTGATCTTAAGAAAATGCTTTTGTTTTGGTTAGGTACCTGTTTCTACTGCTGCAGACATAGGCGTTAACAAATGTACTTGCTTTGTGTCTATTCACTTCAAGTAATTAAAAAATTGTATGTGTTTTGAAACAGTTGAGAAAGCAAAGAGAAAGGATCAACTTCTGCAGTTTGCCAAGTCTAAACAAGCGTGGACTGACACAGAACTATCAAGTTTGCGACAGGTACAAACCTAATTGTGTTTTTACTCTGAGATTATGAAGGCATTTTTCAATAACATAAGATCTGCATGGAACAGTATAAAAAAGTTAGATCTAGCTATTCTTAATTAAGGAAAAAAAAATCAAATTTGCTGTTTCTGCCTTGCTAGGATCCCTACAGAATGATGATTTTTTCTTTTTTTTTTTTTTTTTTTTTTAAAATTAAAAACCCATGGTAAAAATCCCTGTACTTAAATCTGCTTCTATCCTTTTTTGTATAATTGTATTTACTCGGTCCTACAATGAGTAAATACCACCCTCATAGCAGTAAAGTGGGGCACCCTGTTAAGATAACAGTTCGTCAGTGCATGTGTATAACCAGAGAGTGCTAGGCTCGAGAAGCCACGTGAAGGGCAGTGGGAGTGGGGCGGGCTGCCTCTCACACATGCCCAAGGTGAACTCACGCAGCCTAAAGGGGCATGGTGTACTGAAGGATCTGTTTTTCAAGAGAGACGTAAACCCAGTGTTTTCACCTGCATTTATTTGGTTCTCAAGGCATGTTCAATTTTTTTTTATTGCAAATAATTGATCAGTATGTTATCTTCTACATTAGCATTACAAAAAATCCCCTGCAGTGAAAGCCAAATACCATGATCATCATTCATGTCCTGTAATTTTACATAACTGTGAACAACATAATAACAACATGTATTAAATATCAAATAACAGTAATGATACTGTATTTATGGTTCAGTGTGGTTCCATCTTAGAACAACACTGCAGTCTTCTAACAGAAATACTGTTTATTGCTGCAAAACGTTATTTTCCTAAGTACATGCAGAGATGGACCCTTAGATTTGGAAGGTTTTGACAATAGTTTGACTACAGTTATTGGTTTATAAAAATGTTTTGAGGATATTTTTGGAAGACAAGCAATGTGTTAGTACCTGATGACAATGTTCCTGCACTCCAGACTTTCACTAATGTGCATTACTATCTTTAAACAGATCTACGTAAAACAGCAGCACGACTTGCAATTTCTTCATGTCAATTTGGAGAGCTCTCAGGAATTAAGGCAAAAGCATGAAAAGGCGGCACATGAAAGGAGGTAAAGTAATTTCTCTCTCTCTCTCTCTCTCTCTCTCTCTCAGTAGTTTACTCTTGGAGAGAGACTTCACTGTTCAGCCACAACTAACATCCTAAGAGAGATGTGTGCTGTGTCAAGATGGCTTTGCTGGACTCAACCACAAACATCCAGTGAAGTTGTCAGATACTTTTTTTAACTTGGTCAGGAGACACCATGAATATCAG
The DNA here is from genome assembly GCA_035582835.1 of Phoebastria nigripes. Classification (NCBI taxonomy): domain Eukaryota; kingdom Metazoa; phylum Chordata; class Aves; order Procellariiformes; family Diomedeidae; genus Phoebastria; species Phoebastria nigripes. The sequence continues at coordinate 1,418,848 of JAYKAV010001543.1, forward strand.
TCACAGAATAAAGTGGTGTATGCAGGCCAGACAGTTAATGCTTTTTAAAAAATGGAATAGTCTGGAGGTAGGGGTGTTAATCTGGCCCACTCCTACTTTTGTTTAAAAATCAAAGTTTATTTTGCTTTCAGATTAGGAAATTGGTGCACACCCTGGAGGTTCAGACAGAGTCACTACACTATATAAAACATGAGGGAACTCTCAGACTGATTTTGGAAAGTAACAGCCAAATCTGGGCAGACTTCTGTCAGCTTTTGGCAGGATACAGTTGCCTGTTGGTATATGAACTGCCGCAGAACCATGGCTACAGCCTCTGGTTAATGTATAGCTTTAACCTTGAGTACAGTTACGTATGCTCTTTAAATACATTATTTCTGACTGTTTTCTTTATCATGCCATTGTAGCATAGGTGTGGCATTCTCTGCCCCTGAAAGTAGCAGCGAGACAGACACGGTTAGGACTGAGGGCACCCACGGGATATGCGAGGAGTGTGGAACTGCACAAGTTCCAAAAAGTAGGGCAAAAACCACCTCTGAGATGTGTGAAGTAGATAATAGACTGTTACTGAGTGCATCAGACTTGGAGGAAACTACCTCAGCGTACTTAAACCCATGTCAAAAAGTTGTGAAAGTCTTGGCTGTCCTGACGGAAGAAGAAGAAAAGCAGGATGTTGCATCAAGCTCTGATGAGCTAGGCAGCAAAGTATTTTGTGAGGCAAACAACACAAGGCCATTGAGAAACAGGGAAATTTCTGAAAATGGAGTGGAAAGCAGAGACCAACAAACCTTTGAGTCATCTTTACCTGAATATGAGGATTGGCTTAACGTTGGTTCTTGTGTAGATTCGCAAAGTACTTCGATCCAGAACACCGTCACATCTGACAAAACCGATAATGAAGATAAAACCTGGGAAGAGAGGACTGGAATTCTGTTTGGCCAAAAAAGCAGAGAGACTCCTGTTGCAATTCAAAAGTCTGAATCTGATTCCTGTAGTAATAACTTCATCATAAAAAAAGATGCATGGTGGAAGCCAGTATCAGATCCGGAATGGTTGAAGATTTTCAAACCCATAAAAGGAGATGAAAGTATATGGCATGGAAAAGATTGCAACTATCTCAAGACTGCACAAGAGACGAAATGTGCCAGCTCAAAAAGGTTATGTGCTTGTTACATTTAAGAAATAGATAGGTATGAGCTGGAGTTATGTAGAAACTTGGGTGTACGAGCTCTCAATAATTTGTATTATCTTGAGTGATGTTTAAAGTAACTGCTGTTTTAAAATTAGTCTACCAACTTGAAAGGTAGTAAATTTAAATAAGTTAAAATAACTCTAAGGTAACATGATTCTATTTTTATGCATTTATTTTTTCGCATCTTTTGTCCCCAAGAGCTGCGTGTGTAGGAGAAGCTGCAATACCACATAACTTGCCAAATAAAATCATTGAGAAAAATGCCGATTTTAAAAATCTTCTGATTTTTTGAAATCCCAGATATTGCTTGTAAATCTGGTGGGTAAAATATGTTCTGACCAGAGTTGGACTTCTGCAGTGATGTTTCTGTAAGGCAAGAAACAAACCTAGATGTTGTGTGATGCTTTAGTGACTGTGTTATTTCTGTTGAGAAATCACACGGTGGCTGGGCAAGAATGTAGGACACAGCTCTCTTCCACAAAGGCTGCTTTCCTCACTCAGGGCAAGAAAATGAGATGGCAAGATTTAAAGGACAGCAATCTGTCCACTCTCCAGTGTGTCTTTGTTCATGGGACTCGATCCCTGTGTTTATGTTGGGGGTGGAGAAAAGGACATGTGGTTGGGGATAAGCAGAATGAGGTTTCTAATGCTGAGAAGTGTCGGAAAAATACTCGGGTGTCTTAGTGGTATTGGAAGGTATCTGAGATATAGATGCTGCTTTGCATTTATAGAAGTGGTTTTATGCCTGCACGAGCAAGGGCATTCAGAGCTGTGACTTTGTGGAATTGTTGTGTTTGTTCCTCTATTTCCTTTCAAAAAATTGACTGACTTACCAGCTCTATTTTAGAAGGATTTCTGAAGTTTTACAGAGATTTCATAGCTGCCTTTTAGACGGAGAAGGAGGAGTAGCTTTTCAGCTGGTAGTTTGACAAGTACAGTAAATGAACAGCTGTTTAAACCTGCTAAGAATTTTAGCCAGGAAGTCTGCCCAACATCCAAACAAATTAATGTTATGGAATGGAAATATCTGACATACGGATGCTTTCATTCTGTGTTGCTTTTAAAACAAAAATATTGTAGAAATTGTTACTGCAGTGAGACAGACCTGTTCAGAAACAAGGTGAACGGGCAGCCATTGAAAAAGAATGCTGTCCCGGCACATTCCCACGCAGCTTAGCTGAGCTTCATGCTGTGTGTGGACTCTCTCTGGTTTCCACTGTCCATAAATCATTAAAAAGACTCCATTCCCCTTACATCTACCCTGACCTTTCTTATCTACTCCCCCAGCAGCACAAATGACACACTGCCATCGCTCCCAAATCTCTTTTGAGGCTGAATCATGAAAACTGCTTTCACTTTTTGTCTTGTCCTTAAGGGGTTTTTAGGGGAGAAGGAACAAATTCAAGCCGGGCAATGCAGATAGGGCAGATATCCTTTGGTAAGGGAGGGCTGCTCTACCCATTTGGGATTTGCTGCTGAGCTGTCAAGTTTTCTTGATGCCCACATTTGGTCCTAGGAGCCCTGCTAATTGGGGATGGATTGATTCAGTGCAAATCCCAGACTGCTTTCCAGCCTCTGCTGACTCTGATTTGCCACTGAATAAATTCTCGCCCCATAAATGGGAGGAAGGCAATAGTATTGCAGTCTTCAGTGTGGGCTTCTTGTTAAGGCATTAATGGCAGAGACCAAACACAACATTCCTTCTGGGACTTGAATCTGGATCCTCCAGTTTTCCACTGCTGGCTTCGTAGTGCTGATGATGTATTTTGTGTGTAGGGAAGGGTGCTGGCACCTCCCTGTCAGCCCAGCAAATATTTTTGACGTGAGTTCTTGAATTCTGGAACAGCCAACAAGAAGGCTATTAACGCAGTCAAATACCTTATCCAACTGCAAGAGTGATTGTGAAATACTGTAGTGCAGGAATCATTTCTGTGTGCTCTGACTTAGTGACTTCACGTATGTTGGACCAACATTTGCTGCCTTTGGATTTTTATCTCAATTCTGGTTTTAAAGACGGAGTGTCAGCAGTTACTTGTTCAGTGTGCTCCTGCTGAGGAGCCATCTCCCTGCCTCAAAATCAAACCTGTTTTCCCCCCTCCTCCCAACCTGCGTATCCTTCAAAACTGGCTGTGCTCATTGCATTTCCTCACATCCCCTGCTTCTAGGCTGTTACAGCTTGTTCCCTCACATCTCTCCAGACCCTTTCCTTGTCAGAAGCTCACAAGCATGAGCTCTTCTCTCTTAAAAGCCTATTGTATCTCAGTGTTTTACAAGAGAAGTGAAATGAGACGCAGCAGACAGTTCTGAGCTGGCATCTCTCACAAGGGCTTTTTCTTAGATTGAATGTCGTTTAAAACTAAACCTTTTTGTAACAGTCTTGCCAGGTATGGAATGTGTTGTATCTAAAGAATATTTAATTAAATGTTGTAAATTTGAAGACAGTATTTTCTTTAAAATATATGTATTTTTTAATTATTTACCCGATCCAGGCAGTGCTAGCACTGTGCTTCTGTTTTGTTCAGAAGTGTGATGAATACAGAAATATTTTATTTGGGGAGATGGTCGCTATTGTATTTACTTTTTAAAAATGGTATGAAGTGGAAATTAGCAGTGGAAAATGAAATTCACTGCATAGCTCGTAACTGCTAGCAGAAACCAGGGCGCGTCTTTGTACAAGCCGCAGACATCACTCAGTGCTGTGTGAAAACACAGCACAGGGGACAGATGATCCCAGGGAAAGAGGGCTTAGTTAGGGTGATCAAGATAGTTTCTAATATGCTACAGCTTTTATTAGTTCTAGTCTTAATTTGTGCTTAATTGGTGCTGGAGCTGAGTTGAGGGATATGATACATTTTGATAAAATTGTGATTTAAGGAATTGAAATGGAGAACTGTTTTTCTCTAGGGTAGGCTGTAATAAAGTTAACTTTTAGTGTGGGAAAGGTGTAAGAGAAACGTTTCAATCATTTGACATGCATATTAAGAGCTAAAGGCCTTTCGTATTAGGACAAACTTGGGATGGCTGTGAGTCAGTGTTCAGACAGTAATAACGTGCAGGGTATGATCTGTTGCTTTAACTGTCGTTTAAATTGCTTTTCGGATATTCCTAAATACACTCAGATATACCCAGTGCTAAATTAATATTTTGTTTTGCTTTAAAACCTAGGGGAAGATGGATGCCAATAGATTGTATGCTTCAACTCCACACTGAGACGGTAGTCAGGCAACTGAGTTTTGGGTTTAATCACAGTTTGCCTGAACAGCGCTTTACTGTTTGCTGCTGTATTTAAAAATAAATAAAATAAAGCCTCTTTGGGAAAGCTCTCCTGTGATCTCTGAAGTGAGATGATGACTTTAAAAGACTGTGAAATTCCCTTGAAAAGTACACCTACAAATATTAATTTGCCTACTGGTTGATTAAAAAAAAAAAAAAAAGGGAGTAGGGTATGAGAGAAGAAAGAGTACCAGAGTGTTGGGAGGAACTAGATATTGCTTTTTGCGTGATCTTTGCAAGGTTAAATAGATACTCAAGCACATGGTAACGTAGCTGTTCTTGAAACTGGTTGAATGTCAAACTGTTATCCTCAGAGGATGAAACGGAACTAATGAAGCTGTTGAACATGGGAACCGCTCTGAGGAACAGAGTAATCTCACATGCTTGATGGTTTTCTTGGCTCAGGGCCCGTAATTATTTATGTTGTCCCATGATTTTCCTTTGAAAGTTTAAAATGGATGGTGATACTGTTTCTGGCAATGTCTTAATTTTTTTAACAGTGAAGAAAATGTGGAACTGAATTCTTTTCACTTGGATTCTCCCTGTTTAACATCCACCCACAAAGGAGACAGGCCTCAAAGATGTGAGAAATTCTCTGATGAAGACTTGCCTCTGGAGATCAATAACCTTTCAGTGACTAAGCCAACAAATAGATGCTGCAGTGCTACCATGGACCAAGTCAGTATTTTATTGCAGAATGTACCTCATTAATTTTAAGGGGAATTGTGACTGATGGTAGGAAAGCAAATGTCTGCCGGCATGGAAGAACTAGGGACTCGAATGATGAGACAGCAGGCTTAAAGCAAAGGTGGTAAAATATTTTTTTCAAAATAATTCCTTGTTGTCTCAATATGTCTTGGACACCATAAGTATAAGTGAGTTAAAAAAAAAAAAAAAGACAAGCTTTTGAAATGAAAGACTTCAGGATAATGGATGCTGGCTAATTGGTAATTCCAGTAAAGCACAATATCTGAGTACACTTGGACACAGTTATTAGAAGTTATTGGACACTGTTTCTTTCTTGTTCTGCCTGGTTTTCCCTCTTTCTCATGCCTTTGTTTATTCTCCCCTTTATCACTGAAGTACTGCTGTTGTGTGCATTACGCATACATGCATGTGAAGATCTGTTAAAAAGCTGACACTGGGAAAGACCTCCGTGTATATTAGAAATACCAGCATTTAGAGGAGTCTGGAGCAGTGTTATGTTGTAGTATTTTGAACTGAGACATTTCAAAATGAAAGTGATGATTCTTGGTATGTTATAATCCTTTGACATATTCCAAAAAGGTGGTTTCATAACTTTGGCTCACTTTCTGTCTCCTCCAGGACACCAGTTCGCCCATAAGTAAGCTGCAGCATGCGTTGGCCGAGTCTCGACAGATGATTGCTGATCTGGAGCTTAGCACTCTCCTCCACGCGAGCCCTCGCTGCAGTCCAAACAGCAGCAGCATTAATACGGTATATATTACTCCCCTATGACTAGATTTAGGTGGCCGGGAAGAGTGATTGTGAACATCCTTTTCCTTATGCTTGACTTGTGCTACGACATTATAAACAATATCCTCCTCACGCTTTGCTAAAGGGAAAATTCCTGCATGCCTTAGCATGAAGTACTTGAATTTTTTTATAGGATTCTTTATGGCTCCTCAAGATCATGATAGGATTTGTCTTTTGCATGTGTCTAAACAGATGGAAGGAAGAAGTCATTTTGGAGCAACCTGTAGGAGGTCTAGAAAAAAGCAAACACAAGTATGACTTACATTCAGAACTGGTTTATTACACTAGGTATATTTGTGGAAAGGAGGACAGTATAGGAACTAGGTGATATATAGAATAGTTTTGTATATGAATTTAAACCAAACTCTCAGCTTAAATAACTTTAGAGTTTTTGTGGGTTAATAGTTTTAGTTCCTTCATTGCAGGGTCAGAGAATGTACTCAGCTTTCTCCTGAAAGGTATTACCTCTCTCTAAAAATGTTGCACTCTTTATATCCTTAGATGAACTTGACCAGAACAATGTTACTGTAAGTAACAGACAAAGCAATTTCATTCAGAACCGTAAAACCTTAGCTGTGCTGGGACTGACTGACAGAGTATAGAAGTTGTGTGCCAGCGTTTGCATAAACTGAAAGGATATTTTGTTCAGAAGTTCATCTGCAGGATTTAATTCAGCGTGAAAGACAGCAGCAGTGTAGTCTTTTGCAAAGACTGTCTTGTAGGAGGGATTCCTGAAAAGCTCTCTGCAAAACAGTGGTTGCTTGTGGCCCTTGCCCAGCCCTGTCAGCTGTTTGGCTCCTGCTTACTGGTTGGCACGTCACAGCTCAGCTAAACCGGCTGTCCTTTAGTAGCGAGCATGACTCTGCTTTATAACGTGATACTGCATTTTTGAGCTTGGAAATTGGCTTCTCATTCGGAACGGTTGCTTTAGTGGATAGAAAATAAAGCAGGCTCGTGTTTACTGGTGGGGGTAGCTTCTGAACCATGTCTGTAGAACTTTGATCTACTTTCAGAGTGGTTCTGGGCAAAAACTTGTCAAGCGTGTTTTAGTTAATCTATGCAGACCAACTAATCTGTGCTTAAAACCAGGTTTACCTGAGACTGTTTAAACTGCGCTTTAAAACATAATATATATCAAAGATAACCCTTAGAATTTAATCAGTAAGAATTTGTATGTGTTGGATTCTGTGCCCTGCTTGGGGGAGGGAGGAGAAGAGGGAATTAAAAAGTGCATCCTTGCTGCTCGCCAATTTGATCCTGGCAGCTCTGTAATTTCTGTTATCCGAGTTCTTTGATTTCCACGTAGTGTTTTTGCATTGCAATATAGACAACAGAACTTGCAGAAGCTCGTGACAGAACCCAGTTATCTGCTGCAGAAGAGACGCTAAGCTTCCATTCTTTTCTCTATGACATTCTGTGAGTATGAAGGTGTTTTCAACTTGTGGTTTTTTTTTTTTTTGTTCATTTTTTGGTTTCCCTCTTTATAAATGCATCTGCAATATTAATACAAGTCTATGGACTTCTGAGATGACTATGGACACGGTTTAGTGGTGGACTTGACAGTGTTAGGTTTATGGCTGGACTTGGTCTTTTCCAACCTAAATGAGTCTATGATTCTATGAGCCTGGCACAAGATTCTAAGCATGCTGCTCTGAATGCATTTCCAGTAAAACTCTTGTGAGTACTGTAACAGCAAACAGATATTAAGGCAGCAAGTAATTCCTTTAGTCGAATAATTAAACTTTTCTCAAGCGTGTTCCTCATCCTCTGGGCAGTCAGATCTTGCAGCTCTGTTCCTGAGTACCTGCACACTGCTTATTGTAGTTAAAATCCTTCTGTGTGTTACAGATAACAGGATCAAGGATATGAACATTGTTGAATAAGAGATCGGGAAGTGTTTTTCAGTGCCACAGCCAAGGGCCTTTTTAGCATATTGTTCCTGGGCTCAGAGCTCCAAAAGTAGAATGTATTGAGTAGAGCTGTTTCAGAATATAAAAAGCAGCCTTGCCCACAGCAGATTGTTTTTTCTTTTTGACTCAGGAAATTTCTCACTCTGATTATTTGTTCTACTAATGTGAATTGGATGCTTGCAATAGGCACCATGTTGTCTGGTTCTGAGGACAAAAGAGTAATCAGATATGGTTAAAATACTGAACACCACATGAAACTGAGTAAGAACTAGCAACAATGGGGGGAAAAATCGACAAAAAAAGAAATCTTCCAGCACTGACACAACCCAAGCGCATGTCTGCAAAGGGAAGTTATTACACAGCAAGCTGGAGTGTGAAGCTGTGTGGCACTGGACTTCTCATACTGATCATCTTCGATCCCGTGGGGAGCTGGTGCTCAGTTCTTCTCTCTCAGTATATTCAAACTGCAGTCCCTGAACTGTTTCTCCCCTGTGGAGCCAAACTCTCTGTGCCCCTGGGGAGTGGGGTTGGTTTGTAGCACCCTCAGGTTCGGCTGTTTCTGCATGAAGTCTGGAGACTCTAAGTCCTCTTTCAAAATAAGTTGGGTCTGCTTAGTGCACGCTAATGGGGCTCTCATAGGAAATGGATGCTGAGTAGCTGGAATGCCGTACCTTATGCTGCTGTAATGTTATGTTACGTACCTTACGCTAATGTAATATGTAGAGAGCTCTTCTTTTCCTAAAAAGAGCCCTAAGGTAAAAGAAGCTGGAGGTTTTATAGATCGAAGCCGGCACTGTGACTTGCATCCTGAAACTACTGATGTTAAAAAGTTTCAGGAGCAAATCCCCAAAACTGCTGAGCACCATGCTGATACAGCAAAGCGGTAAGCATACGCTTAGCCTACAGAAATAATCTCATTTGCTTCAAGTGAGAAAGAACCGGTGGAACAAACGTACCCACAATTCACTGTAGATCTGTGACAAGAATTAGTGACTGTGCAAGTCACTGGCTGTTGCATAATTCTTATTTTCTTTGTTTATTAAAAGTCACTGAATCACCATGATCAGTTAAATCCAAAGCAGCTTTTGCAGAGTTGACAGCAGGTTCAGAAATAACTAAACATTTGTGCAATTTCATATAGAGAAGTGATTGAATTGATTTTGGTTGGGTTTTTTTTTTTTTTTTTTTTAATTGCTCTGAAGTCGTTTGAGGGCAGGTGCACTGATAAACATGAGGTTAATTTCCTAACTAGCTGACAGTGATTTAGCCATTTTTTTCAGGCAGTTGTTTTTCCTTTAGAGAGAGATTAGGTGGGGGAGAGTTGAAGAACAAAGGAGGAAAGCAGTGAGTAAAAGAATATATTCACTTTTGGACACCGTAGCATGTGCCACTGCTCGTAAACTGACTCAGTGGCTGGCCGAGGGCTCAAAGATCACTCCTTTTTGCAAAACAAACTGGAAAGATTTTATTTCATAATACTCCAGTGGTGTCCCTGAGCCTGTTGTCTTTCCGTGAAGTGTTTTGTTTACCTTTCTCCTCTTTATATTTTTACTCTATGTTTTTATTGTCTGCAGTGTGAAAATTTGTATAGTAAATTGACATATATGTGATTGCTTCATATATTTTAGAGGAAATGTTCCTGCATTTTAATAAAAATCTTTAATTTTTTGCAGTGGATGAAGAAGTTTCCAATATAGAATTAATTTTGAGAACTGAAAGTCATCAACCCGTCAGCTACAATGGAAAGTTACCTAATTTTTTTCCATGGTTCTGTGAGTGTTTGAAAGACTCTCAACTGGCAAAAAATGTGACTATGCGGGAATATATTTTATCTTGAAATAAAACATAGAATTATGCCAAGATTAACAAAACTATTTTTATAGCTTGAGAGCTCAGGTTAAATACTAGCTTGTTTTTTTAAGAATCTTAAGTGTGTAACTGTTATGACATAGGAACTATTTTTCTTACCTTTTTTTTTTATGGTGGCTCAGAAATATTTATAGAGTATGACACAGCCAAGCTTTTTTTTTTTTTTTTTTTTTTTTTTTTTTTTTTTTTTTTGGTCTTCTTGCCATGTAGAGAGAGATTAATAATGTTTATAGGAAGTTCCCAATTAGTGGTGTAACCAGGAAATGCCTCCTACATTGTTGAAATTGGAG
>JAYKAV010001554.1:0-22825 GCA_035582835.1 Phoebastria nigripes
ACCTCCTCTTTATATATTGAGCATGATGTCACATGGTATGGAATACCCTGTTGGCCAGTTGGGCTAGCTGTCCCGGCTATGCTCCCTCCCAGCTTCTTGTGCACCTGGCAGAGCATGGGAAGCCGAAAAGTCCTTGACTAGCAGACTACTTAGCAACAACTAAAAATATCAGCGTCTTATCAACATTCTTTTCATACTAAATCCAAAACACAGCACTAGGAAAAAAATTAACTCTATCCCAGCCGAAACCAGGACAATTTTACAGCTCATTGTCCCAAATTTCAAACGGTATTGCTGAACAGTGCAAATGACAGAACCATGGGGAAGTGACAACAATTTCAGAGCAGGAAAACAAACAAACAAAAAAACAAACAAACAAACAAAAAAATCAGAATTAGCCAAAATCAGAACTATATTGTGGTTGAAGTTATCCAACAGCTTCATAGCCAGCAGCTTATTGGGACGTGCAAAATGGACAAATATATAAGGAGTGAGTTTATGTGTGTCGGTGCCATAGGAAGCTAGAGAGAAATCTAGTGTTTCACTCAGAAGTGGAGCATGAGAAGAGCTTACCAAAGAGGACATGTAAACGATGAACAAATCAGACCCCATTAGTCGATAGAGAAAGAGAAATTTCCAACATATTTCTTGTCTTAGGAGAGAGCATAACAAGATAGGACGATGAGAGGCTGGAATTCAGACTGAAAATAAGGCATGGATTTTAAACCACTGGAGCAATTATAGAAAAATATTTCCAAGAGATATAGTAGGTTCTCCACCTTCTGAAACATTTAAATAACCGGTGGATTACTTTCAAACAGGTAATCTCTTATCCAGGAACGAGGTTGTGTGAGCTGGTACAATAGTCATTGCTTGGCATTATCTGCTACATGAAGTTGGGATGATCACAGTCGGGCCTTCAGAACTTGAAATTTATTCATCTATAAATCTGTTGATACAGACACACACAGAAAACATTTCTTTTGTTCCTTCTAGCACAAAAGAGCAATATCTGTCATGAGATGCACTTATTTTGTTTTGAAGAGTCAGAAATCCTATACAAGGCAAAACAGAGATCATGGCATGGAAAACCAAACTTATCTGAGGCTCAGTTCTAATTGATAGTTACCCTAACAGAAATGCAGAAGGATGCACAGCTTGCCTGGAAAATAGCTGAAGTTGTTGAACAAGATGAGCAGGGGCACAACAGAAAACACATAAAGGGAATTCATATTCTGAAGCTTGTAATTTTTTGCATGTACACACACACACCAGGAAAGCCAAACGGGAACTTCAATGAAGAGTCATTTCAACTAAAGCTTTTGAAAAAGTGCTGCTGCTTTTTTTTTTTTTTTTAAATCCAAATTTTGGTTTTGGTTGCCCCCCCCCAGTAGAAATAAAAATTATTTAACTAAAAAAAAAAAAAAAAAGCCAAAAAATTATGTTTCTGTTATCTTTCCTTTTGAGGTTGTGGTCCACACATTTACCTTTCCTTTCTGCTGCTGAAGTTATTCAAAACACAGGACCGGGCAGGGGAGGAGGTGGGGAAATTCCATTTTTGAGTGTCATTTTTCCAAAAAGAAATCAATTCAAGTGTTAAATGCTGAAGGCATTACATTCTTCTTGAAAGCAGCAAGAGGGGTGAGTTCACAGGACTGTGTCAACCCTTCTGCTATGAACTCCATACCTATGAAACCAGCAGAGCTCAAGATCACTGGGAGGAAAATGCAGGGGACACCCAGACTGCAGACATAACCCAGTCATGTTATTAGACAGGGGCTGTGTATTCCCCATCAAAGCACGGTGCAGAAATACATAAGACTGAATGTAGAAGATTGCTTTGGGCCCCGGTAAACACCAGCAATTCACTTTAACGAGGGCTTGGGACCCTCTGCTTCTTCCTTCCCAAGCAAAGGTATTAGGGCACATTAAAGTAGGTTTCTGTGAGAACAGAGGTGTGAATTTGAATTTCCCCTCTGGATTTGGACCAATGTCTGCCCTTTCAAGGTGACACACATGGAATTAATACCTGGTTATTCAGGCTAGGAAATCAAAACCATCACCACATCGCTTTTTGCTAACTTCTGGGAGTGGTGAGGTCCTGACGTTACCCTGATGAGCCAAGACACTTCCCGGCTAACTCTCTTTTGTAAATACATCATGTTTTCTCCTGATTTCATATTAATCAGATCTAAAACCCTTACATAAAATGATAATCAAAAAGACAACATACACACACACTACAAACAGCGCAGTATTAGAAGATGGCATACAAGCACGAGGGAAAAAAAAAGCCATTTCCATCAATTAAGATTTCCAGCATTCAGCTGGAGAATTTTCTCTTCATTTGCTTTGTATGAAGGAAAACAACATTTGTCCACTTAATTTCTGTGGTAACTATACAGCAAAAAACCATCTTTACTTAATAGCATTTTTAAATCACTTAAGCCGCCATTTTATTACTACCTGACAATTCAATATTAGGTTGCTTAGGGAGTATTATTCCAATTTATACTCAGTATGCTGAATACAGTTTTTAAAAAGCTTTTACTTCCCTATTGGTATTCATATTCTTATGTGTTGATTTTCTTTTGTGTTGATTTTTCCCTAATAGAAAATTAATAAAGGATTATTCCTTTTCAATTATAGTCTATATGGTAATGTGAAAATTGTAGGCTTGGCACAACTAAAAAGCCTGCAGTAAAACAAAGCTAAGTGTTGCAATAGTTGGAGTAGATAATACACAGTCTTTAGATGAGAAGGAAGCAAAGCATCTTATTCAATTTGGACTGGTTAATAATTACATGTCTTAATACATTCTCAAGACCGAAATTCCCACTGAAGATCTGCACCAATATTAGGTTAGACAGCAACATAATAAACACTAGAAGAAATAAAGAGCTTACAAGCCTGGATAACAATTTTGTAGATTAAAACTTCTGTGTGTATTGTATGGCTACATATTACTTCTGTTTCACTAGAAGTACGTTACTAACTCTTAGCTGTAGAGTAAAACAAAATTATTGTATAGTTATATCATTGTAAGGATTAAGTTTTTTAATGACATACACAAAGGTTATGTCAAGTAATAAGATGTTAAAGAACAGCCGTCTGAACAACTGTAAGGCTTCTCACATCAGTTACAGAAACATTTCACATTTCTTCCGATCTCAGATAAAAACATTCCTTAAAAATACCATTTTTCATACGTGGTAAGTGGCATGAAAAAAAACTGAAGGACACGGGCAGTGAAGACACACATGAAGCACACGGGAGTGAAAAGCGGGTACAGTACCCAGCCATGCGAGGGGGGTTTCATAGCTCTGCCCTGGAGCTTCCAACAGAACTTGGGCATCAGGGACCAGCCAGGCTAACAGTGCCTCCCCTTCCCATGCTGGGAAAGAAAAGTGGATTTCTGCAGCATGGCAGACAGGAATGACTACTTGCAAAGTTTTTCCACCGAGAGGAAAAGTCGTCGTTGTTCTAGGAAGCACAGAAAAAGTAACTATCAATTAAAATATACACACACACACGTATATATTTATGTGAGTGCTAAGACAGCAACTACTTTAGGGTCATCAAAATGCTTTGACTACTCATTGTTTCAGAAAAACAGCTAGGCAAGYTAAGTTACCCTATCAAGTGACAAATAATAACACAGAAACTTCTGTTAAAATTTTATAGTATTGATTAATTTGCTAGTTCTAATTTCCACAGTCAGTTTCCATCATGTATACAGGTATTATTCCCCTAGACATTAGAAGAGATAGATCCCACTCCTATTGATTTCAAGTCTGAGGCAAAAGCCACTGAAGTAAAGACAACTAAATTATGTAGAATATTTATTTATATGAACTGAATGAAATTAATAGCCAAATTGTATTTCTTTAAAATATTTGGTTATTACATCAAAATCGTTTCTTACCTCACTTCATATGTATGGGTCAATATTTTAACTTCAAGTTTTCCATCTTAATAACTAACTATTACTGCATATTACATAGTTTTTTTTTTTTTTTTTACTATAGCAGAATTACAGTAATTAACTTTGTACCAATTACCACGGTGCATATTAATATTCATATACTTTTACAGAAAGAACGATCTTGAAATCTCACAGCAGGGCTGGTTAAAATGATTCATTAATGTTCTGCACAGGTTTCTTTTCTAATTCATTAAGAAAATATTAGCATAATAATGTGAAATTAATTTTCTTAAAAAGGTTGATATAAGCGAGGGATTAAGGGGACTGGTGCTAATATAAGAAACATGGCTTGCACTATGCTCTTGGTCCCCAAAGGCTGACTATCATATTTGAGGTATTACTTGCCAGTGCACTTTGATAATGAAGAAGAAATCAGAGATAGATGGAGCCAGCTGAGCTGAGGATTTCATTTTCACGTAAAAAAAGGAAGTCTCACGCATCCTGTTCTTATATTTCTCTGTTTTGTGAAGAGATACAGAAAAACATATTACTCAACATGAACAAGAGGCTGAAAGAAAATAATAAAATGAAGTGATAGGCTACAAATGAGAAAAGCGTCCAGAGAATGGAATACCTAATGATAATAAAAGGTGAAGAGAAAGTTCAAAGAGAAGGAAAAGTGATCCAAATGGAAAGGACTAGAGAGTGAAAGTTAAATAGCCTCTCCAAAAAAAGTTTCAAGAAGAAGAAAAAGCAATCTCAGTAACAGATGGCAGTGAGAGAGTAATAGACCTCATTCATAGATTCACGTAAAAAGTCATTGAAGGTAGGAGGACGTTAAGATATCTTGTGCTATAACCCAAAGTGCCTCTTGATAAATCCAACTCTGGTGCACCTGGGGAGGGGGGAGAGGAAGAAAAGAAAAAAAAAAAAAAAAAAAAAAAAAGCAAGTTGTGGAACCTACACTGAGCAAGAATAATGTCACCGAAACAAACCCAGGAAAATGTGTGCTGTGAGCCAAGTTGAGGCTTTTTGTCAATACTATATTACATCTGGCATTGCTATTCCATTTTCCTCATGGTGACTATTCTTTCAACTCAGCTTTTAGCTCTGTAACAAAACCAAGTTCAATAACACTCGAATGTGCTCCAGAGACAATAGAGAATTGGTCCTCTACTAAGAAAGGCAATAAAAGGTTTTTAATCTTCTTTGCGAGGACCATATCAGAGAGGTAGTTTGTAACCGAAGGGTATTCAAGGAGCTCATTATAAAGATATATAATTCTCCCCCTCGGGCTCTGTCCTCACATCTGATCTCTGTCTGAGATAGGCCCTGGTGGACCACAAGGCAGCTCCTCACAGGATGGGAAGTCTTCCACAAAGTGACATTTGAAGTCGGATATTACATTGTCATTAATGACTTTTTGGCACTCAAGCCTGAGCTACCCCACCTTCATTCCCACAAACTCCTCATGCACATGGTTTCCTCCCAGATAGTTTTAGGGCTTCAGAATGCATAGGAGATGATAACCCAGGGATGTAGAGGGAGTTCAGATCATACAAATCTAGACCTGCAAAAGCACATATGCTTTTTGGGATCCCCTTCCTCTCCAAAATAGAACATTAAGCCTTTGGTTTCCTTCAGCAAGCAATTGCTTGACTGGAAGAAACAAGGCTGTGCAGACCTGCACGTGTGGATGTACCCGCATGGTCCGAGACCACTTCGGTACTCCCAGCTGCCTGCGCAGAGTGAGAGCTACCAAAACTCCCAGAAACGCACATGTGTGTCTTCATAAGCAAAGCAAAACATTGTGTAACACATTGAGTGCTGTAGAAAGAAGTACTCTCAGAGGAAAATCTGGGTCCCTAGTAGACCTGACTGGCCTCCATGACCTGAACACATAAGCTCATTTGTCCATTAAGCCTATTACCCAACTTCCAGCTATGCCAACTTCCTTACCCCTTTTCACAAAAGTACCATATTCAATACTCAACTAGTGGAAATAGATACAAAACAATTATTTTTATAATCATTTTCAAAGTTACATAGCACCTGGATCTCTAAACCAAAAAAGTGCACATGGACTTAACTCTTTAGCTTTGACATCCTGAAAATTAATATTTTCTAGTGTTGTTCTGCATCAGTGATGTAATAGTTAAATCTTGCTACAACTTCCCAGTGCATTCCATTATTTATTATCACTAAAATTATTATTCTATGGCATATATAGTCCAACCTTTCACAAGTAAATTATATGCACATAAGTTCCACTGATTTATGACAGGCATCAATTAATTCTTATATGTGCTCACATTATTCAATCTATTGATGTGGAAGGGTCATATCTCACTTTAAGCAGCAAATCTATACATACAGACAGGGGATGTAGTAGAGTAAGGACCCACAACGTGGCAGGGGGCAGAAGGAAGGACACTGTTAAATGAATGTACAACTGAGAGAAGAGAGAGACAAAGAAAGACAGTGCAATTTATCCCTGCTCCACATTAATGTAATTTTTTAAATATTTTACAAGCTTTTTTCTTCCCTTCTAAATATTGCTTTAAGTCTACAGTCTTCCACTTCAAAAAAATTCTTTATTCTTAAATTGTAAAATGTATTCTTTATTTATTGAAATGACAATGTAATCACTCCCCCCTCCCTCATGATTTCAACTTTTAATCATTTTTTCCTTAAAAAGCATTAATTTAAAACCAATATTTGTAGGTACCAATTCAGGGCTCCAGGTATTTCTCAAAAAAGTTTATAAGTTATTTTATTGAATTTTTTCCTCTCTCATATAACCTTAATATTCTGGTTATATCCGCTACTGAGTGAGATCATTAAACTCAGCTATTTTATTTTTCTACCTTCCATAATTTTCTGTCATTTTAAGTAAAGAAACCTACCTTTAACACAGAAAAGCAAAAAATTTGATTGCTTCCCCTAATTAATTTTTCCCAATTTATCCTAATTACAAAGGCTTCTTTAAAACCTCATAACATCATTTCTCTTCTAAAGATATTTTCATCCAAATAAAAGTCATTTACAGTAAAGCCACAGTTCTGAAGGTTTTAGATTTATATGGATAATGTTCAGTTCAAACATATAACAAAGATGCTCATTATTCTATTGACGTCTCTGTTATTGCTGGTTTCTGAATAAGGAAAGGGAATACACTCAAAATATACTCAAGAGCACCCTTCCATCTTTTTTCCACGTGGTCTTTTCTCTTGTAATGTTTTTTCTTACAACTTCGCCTGCTTGCTGGTGGGAAAGTATTTTTACTGACATGAAAAATTTCTTTGATAAAGAAATGAAAACCACTTTCTGAAAGCTTTCAAGTTATTACTGAAAGATCATCAACAAGAAAAGCTACGTAGATTACTTTTCCTCAATAATAAAATCAGAAAGTGTTAGGAAGACCTGTACGTACCTCTTTTAAACACTTTTTCATGAAAGTGGTTTTTTTCTTTTTATTTTTTTTTTAAAGAACATTAACTTCCCCCATTTTTATTAGCATCCTATTGCTTTTTGTCTCTTTGTTACAAAACTCAGGCTTTTAGCTTCATCTAATAACAATGTTAGCAGGATTTCCATCCTAATTCATGATCCATTAACTGTTATTATACAGAGATTTATTTCAAATTGCTCTTGAAGAACTAGACAGCTTAGAAGAAGGTGGTGGTGGGGGAAAACCAAACCAAGTCCCACATCACATGCAGAAAGGAGGCATTTTCAAGCGATCTTAAAGAATGAAGATTAGATTCCATTGCTGTGCTGGCAAGTGGGCCAGGCAGCCACAGAGGTAATTTATTGTTAAGCCCTAAGCAGATCTAAACTTTTGTGTTACCTCTTTAAAGCCTTGTGAACACTTTAATTATAGCCATTCTATGAATAAAATTAAAACAAGTCGAAGGAAGGCTGTAGTTTTAAAGACAGGTTACATAAAGATAGCCTCATGCTGCAAGGCACCACCATAACAATAAGCACTCAAAAAAAAAAAACCACCAAACAAACAAGAAAAAAATCAAGCCTTTCACATATGTAGGCATACATATGTGCATGTAAGGAAGAACACGAGTAATAAAGGGCCCAGCTTTACAGAGGAGTGTTTGATATTACGTCAATATCCTGTAGTTATGTGACTACTGTAGTCTATACATGCAGAAGGGTATCCAGCTATCTAAATATGCATAAAGATATGATTTCAGAGCTTACATACCACTTTTCTTGGCCACTGCCAAGAATGCTAGCAATGGCAAGTAATGGTAGTGAAATGCCAAGGATTTGGACTTTAGTCACAGCACTCAGTGCTACCTAGTGCTCCTAATGCTGTACAGAGCTCAAAGTGGTTTAGCATGCTTCATCCAGCATCAGAGAATTATTGCATCCTTATCYCACATGTTTTGAGAACAAAGACTTGTTTAGCGATTCTGGGTTTTGATTTGTCTGTTTTTAGAGGCAGCACAAGGTGAAGATTTTGTTAAAAATGCAAAAATACTGCATTTATCGAAGTGTTCTTCACTGGTTACTATGTCTTTGTTGCACCTTGCTGAGCTTTGCAGAAGTCCCAGATGCCAAGCACAGGTGAGCCCTGTGCTGCTGGTCTCTTAAGGTTTTGGTTTATCTCACCTCTAAAGTTTTAAGTGACCATACTGAAGTGCTGGCATGGAAACAAGGGTAGTGAAACAACATCCAGTCATACAGAGTTTTCTACAGATTTTCTATCTAGACTGCTCATTTTCCTCAATTTTCAGCACCAATGCTTGAAAAATTGTGTTCTCTCCCATTCATCAACACTTCTCTGACAACCTTTTAGCCAATTCTCATTTTGATCATCCTATTAAAAACGGCAAACCTGATTTCCATTTTTTATGTCAGCTAGCTCTATTCCCTTAAGAGTCTGAACCATTCTTCTTTTCTAACTTGTTATCTAGGGTCAATGTTTCTTGTTCATTAAGTCTTTTCAGAAATCACGGTTCAGTGTCTCCTCACTCTCTCCAGAGGTTTTCTCCCTACTTCTCTACCGTTTGCCATGGTTTTTGTGGTGGTTTTTTTTTTTGTGTGTGTTTTGTTGTTGGGGTTTTGTTTTGTTTTGTTCTAATAGCGCATTTCATCCCACATCTTTTATCTGAAGCAAGCTGATATCAGCTGCAGACAAAGCCATCTTGGTATAGCTAAAAATGCATTACACTGAAAAGATAACCATGAAAATTTTACTGGAAAGGGCTCCACCTAACTATATAACATTTAATAAACCAGACTATCAAGGGCATGCAAAAACCACCCTGTTTCAGAACGCATTCATTCAATCATTCCTCTCCAACATCAAGTATTATATGCATCAACAACCACAATGCTTCATTTATGAGATCTTCTTCAGCTGTTACAAAATAAAATAAGGAACATAAAACTGTAAGATGTTTCGAAATTGTTACCCTCTACCACTACAAGTCAGATGCCAAGACCAGGATACTGGGGATAGGCTGACCTCTGCTCAGCTACTTTTAATGCATTTCAGCAGTGCTTGTGGACAAAGTTAGTCAGTATTACCTAGCAAATTCCTAACTTGCATCCTACCCTACTGTGAAATACAAGCCCCTAGTATCTACTATGAATAACATCTCTCTGTGTGCATAAGCTTACAGTGTTGATTACAGAGAGAACTAGTTAATTTATAATTAAGCACTTTGTCTTAATAAATTAGAGAAAACAAGTGACTTTTTCATGCAGATGAACCCAAGAAAATGAGGTAATCAATAAATTAATACCCAAAGGTAAAAGGTAAAATTCTATCATTGAAGCAGACATTGGTTCAAGAGAAAACAAGAAATTCGTATTACAGCCTGCGTTTCAGTCCACAGAGGATCTTGCTTTAAAAGCTGGAGGTGTGAATTAAGCATGCAGAAGAAAATACGTAATGAAAAACAAGTAGATACAAACTTTCTAAAACTGAAGGTATGTACAGCAAGATGGCAACCTTTTCTAACAGCAGATTCTAGAGACTGGTGAAGTCTCACAGATATCATGGTGCACATCAAATGGATTGCATCACATTCATCAAATACGTAATAGAATCATGGTCCAGGAAAGTACTTCCTTGATTAAGTATTCCTTGAAATGATGCTAATGACAAAGGTTTCTCAACATACAGAAGTGTAGTAAAGGAGCAGTTTTCTCATATGTCATTGTAGACAACCCAATTAAAATGTCTATTTGATGTTCAGTGACAGACAAAAAGCTAGAGATATGAAGTTCTATTAAAAATTAATGAAAACAGCCTTGAAAATATAGAATTTTTACTTAGATTTCAGGTGCACACTGACATTGAACTAGCATCTGATTTTTTATTTCTAGAAACAGAGAAGTTTCACTAGGTTAAAAGGTGAAAAGTAAAACCAAAAAAAAAAAGCCATTAGAAGAAAGAAAAAATACTAGAAACCAGACAACAAGCAGGCAAATACCAGGAACAAATATGTAGGCAGGATACACATTTTTTCTCTTGCATGCCAAACAGAACTAGGCAGAACAATACATCTAAAAATAATCAAGGAAATTTTTTAAAATATTGTGTTGTTATACTGTGGCTGTGATAAAATAACGACCCAAAGAAGTTTCAAAAAGGTGATTTTAAGAATATTAAGTACAYCATCCACAATTAAATAAGCTTGGGCAGAGACATTAACTACCATGCATCTAAAAATGAGCAACAGTGTAAATTAGTAGTTAGGCAGGCATGTTATTAGCATTATTTGAACCTATCACTAGAGGAATTGTAAAGCATAAAGCCAGAAGTAGGCACATCTCATCATATGGACATAATCGTTGCTTCCTATAACACACCCCGCAAGCACCCATTTCTGCACTTTTCTTCAAATATTCAGCACCTCCTAGGACAGGGTAACAACATACCTTCCTATTTCTACTGTATGTTACCRCTACTAAACGTTGACTATTATAAAGCACAGTGTTACCTCACTCGGCTTCCAGCCTGGAGACCTTTAGAAATATTCTGTATGAGGTCCTGTACACACCCACATGTATCCCAAAGCTGTTTGGAAGGCACATTGCTGCTGCTCACTGAAGCATCAACAGGCACCCACTTCATCTCTCAAGAGTAAGAAGTTTGTAGATCCTCAGGACTTTTTGATTTAAAAAAAAAAAAAAAAAAGTCTGTCTATCTCCTGCAGTCAAACCCCTTCCCTCTTTGGAATTTCTACATAGGTTTTCATCCTAAACCACTTTGCATCTCAAAGGCAATAAGCATCCAAGCTCCTGAGTGGACTCAGGCACTCCTGCCTGCAAACTTACCCATTGCAGTATTTCTGTTACCTCCTTTTCACTGAACATAGTAAATCCATGTTGCTGTAAATTCAGGGTGGTGGTGGTGGGTTGTTTTGTTTGTTTGTTTGTTTGATAAACTATGTGGCAATACAATCCACTGGAGACAAAAATAAATGAGAAGCTAACTTGATCTCATCCAATGAATTGGACTGGAACTGTCACTTGAAAAATTTTGATTCTAGAAAGCTGCAGTTCCCTCAGATGGCTACCTGAGATATGTACGCTCAAACTTCTAGTTCTTTTATTTGCAGCCATCACCTTGAACAGATAAATCCAAACATGCAGAGGGGCAGGTGGCTATGCAGCTGCAGATGTCACTATGAGATAAATATGATCAGGCTAGATTTAGTGAGGACCCAGTAGGAAACAAATTAGAGATTATAAAGGTGATTGTGGGTATTTTTAACAACCTGAATTGCATTTAAAATAGGTAAAATCCTTATGCAAGTTTGAGCCACTTTGTTTTAAATAGGTATGAAATTATTTTATTGAAGCTGCAATCTCAGAACATAACATTACCCCATTGTTCGTTTTCATGAAGTGCACGATAGTGTTATGGTTTATAGCAAACCATTATAGATAACAGGACACAATTGTACTGCACATTGTCATTACTGAAGACACCACGTTTTGCAGTGCCATTGCTCAGAGTAACGTATATCAGCTTACCAGAGACGCCAGGACAATGGCAATTTCTTTTTGCTATTTTTCCTTCCTGTTTGTTAGCCTCACAATTTGTTATCAAGACACTTTTCAGCTGTTTACTTCTGAGCAGCTCATTCTTACAATATATGACATTACAAATAATTCAACTTCCCGTTGCATTATTACATCAGCGCGCAGTAGAGAAGCAACACATGGCACATTGTAGGGTTATTAAATCACAGTGCTATCTCCACAACTGCCATAGACATGCAAACAAACATAACTTATTTTTCTCCCTCTGTTTTTTCATTTACCCTCACATCTCCCTCCTCTTTCTACCTCACTTTGCTCTGTGCTGTCTTTCTAACATAGATAAACAATGAAATAAATATCTCCAGAAGAACATGTGTTATTTCTTATGGGTTACATTAATCTAAAGTGAAATTAATGGCAAAACCCTCATTGACTTCAGAGGTGCCAAGACGATTCTATTTGTCCCACAGACGTGCTCAGTGAACATTACATCACTAGGGTTTCCAGTGTCCTCAAACATCTCAAAATTAGTTTGCATCCATGCAATAGCATCTAACCATTAGATCCTATTCTCAGAGTTGCACTTAGTGTAAATCTAAAGCAATTCCAGACTCTAGCCCCCAGCTGGAAAAAACTATGTTTTTATAGAAAAGAAGGAGAGAAATTATCAACTAGTCTTAAACACTGGTACAGTTTCTTTTGGGGTATGCCTATGTGACACAGAGATGCCCGAGACTGCTCCAATAATCGAGTTTCAGAACCAGAAGCAATATAGTAGCATTAGCCCTTAGACCCACTAATTAGCCTCCCTGAAAGTGGGATACATTAATCAGAGCACTGTGAAATGGATCGGTCACGGCATTTCTATTTGGTTGTTGACAGTTGTTGATGGAAGCAGTTTGTTTTCAATCTGATGTCTGCTCCTTTGTAAAAACATTTTAGTTTTCATTGGGTTCCCATGGACAAGTGTTTCCATTACCAAGATCCACAGCTCGTTAGTCTTTTTGCCTTTAATCTCTTAAGAAAATGGAAAAAAGGGTTGTTAATGCTTACATGTTCCCACAGATCGAGTTCAGGCAGACCAATATGGGAACAGACGGTRGAGGAAAGTTCATCGGGTTTTTTTGTTTTGGGTTTGTGGGTTTTTTTTGTCACCAGCCCTTTAAAGATTACTGCTTACACAAAATAGTGACCTGCAGTTTTCAGATACCAGTCTAAAACACATCACAAAATGAAACCCTCTGAAGAAAGGAGACTGAACAAATGCGCTGCAAGTGCCAGGTCACAAAAACTTGACCAATTCTGACACACAGGAATTTTTTTTTCTCTTCYTAATCCTTTTCACCAGCAAGATCTTTTGGGCTAAAGGGATTAAATTCAGTACCTCTGTAAAGGTAAAAAAAGACTATTTCTAAARTCTGTTCAACTTTCTTCTTTGCTTCTTTTGAATGGTGCACAAGAGAGCAACTGTATGGGCTCAAGCTTCCATTTAACATATTTTTGACATTTTGCTCCTCTGGTGATGGAAAGAAGGGCAGTCAGTTAACTTCACTGGAGCTTACAAAGGAAGAGATGTCAACAGAGCTTAGACCATTTCTTTAGAGCTGACATCAGTCTTCAGAATGCCTGGGAGGAAGCCACATGAAGTATTTTGTCACATAACTTTTTTTTTTTTTTATTATTTTATTTTTTAAATCCTTTAGTGTTCCCTGATGGACCTAGGGTTCGTAATGCTGTATTTCAATTTATTTGATAAAGCTAACTCTCAGTACTCCTACAGATTATTTTAAAATCCCCCTTAAAATATTAAGTAGCATCTTGGGTCTGCACAAGGAAAAAAAATTATCACCTAATCACAGCACCACTGAATCGCAGAAATTAGAGACAGAAAGGAACATTCACTCTATCCCCATGCCAGTGAAGGATTGCCCTCTAGAGTACACTTTCTACTTCTTTTTCACATCTAATTTTAAACTGTTTTAAGTGATGGGTCTTTCACTACTACTTATTCTTCTTTCTCTTCTGCATTCTGAATTTAGTGTCATGAAGCTTTATCGTGGCATTAGGCCCACATTTTATTTTTCTTAATTTCAACCCATTATTCTCAGTTATACCCCTCTGTTCCTCTCCATGGTAATTCTTCACCATCATTGGTCTTTACCGAGCAAGTATTTCAAGATAGTTATCATGTCCTCTGCTCTATTTGCACATCCAGTCTAAATATATTGCACTCCTAATATTGCCTTATAAATCAGATCCTTCTGGTCACTTAATCTTTCTGGTTACTCTTCTATAACTTGCCTTCAAACTGCACACATCCCCGAGATGGCACAGGCAAAGGCATGAATTTTGCCTTCAGGCTACGCTCAGCCTAAGCCACCAAAGTTTATCCTGCCTGTCTCCAAGAAAAATGCAACTTTTGTTGTCATTGCAGTTCTCCGAGCCCTGCGTTTTAGCTTGTGACAGGAGAAGGTAGGATGGACAGCCTGCAGACAAGTGCTGTGAAACAGTGGCAAGGATAAAGGGAAAGAAGAAAGAATTTTGGTGGAATGGAAAGCAGCAATGCATAAAAGAGAAGATGACAAAAGGAAAGAGGAATATAATCCTTCGTTAACGCATTTGTTTTTTTCATAGACAAAGTATGGGAGAAGCAACAGAAGACTGAAATATTGGTTTTAGTAGTTATTACCGTAGTAAGTAGGACCAAACTTCCAACGGCATAACAGAAAAATAGTTGAAAGGTGAAACAGTAGTAGAGGGTGTCAGAAGAGCAGAGGAGGCATAGACATCAGAGGTCCCTCGTGGGCTAAAAGATAGCTGGCGAGCAATGTAGTGAAGATCCCCTCTGCTCATGGTAACCTTTTGGTTTTCAGAACCCTGAGGGATACTACTAGGAGTTGATTAAATGAGATCAAGCACCTTTACTGAAAGCAATTATATATTTGTTTTTAATTTCTTTTAACATGGTGTGCTCTAGCTGAAAGAATTTGGCACTTGTTTTGTAGAAAAATATCCTGTTGGCTTTGAGTAAGCCATAAATTAATATGCATTCCTTTCATGGAGGATTGAATTTGTGGCAAACCCAACCGTCAGTCCGGTCATAGGTAAATATGCTTTTCAGTGAATGAAATGTTAGCATCTTCAATTAAAAACAAGTTTACATCTGTTGGTACCAGTACACTTTCTCAAGTATGCGTTTCCTTTTTTATTTTTTTTTTAATATAATATTTATTATTATTCTCATCTGGATTCATTGTTCTTTGGAGTGGAAAAAAGTCGACTTAAATTAACTTAAAACATATACATAATCAGGTTTTAATCTAAAGAAAATAATCTTGTGTACAAAAGATCATGGGAGCTGGCTTTGAGAAAGCAGGGGGTTTGCACAGTCAGCAAGACTACTAGGGTAAGAAAAATAACAACCTTAACTGAAAGAGAAAGAATAGAAATCAACTCAATGCACCAAGGCAGAAAACTCCCCAGCCTCAGGAAATGTTTTGGGTTTTCCCCCCCCCTTTGGAGTGGCAAAACACAGTATTTGCACATAGCTGCAAAGCTTGGAATCAGACCCAATTGAGATTAATAGCATCAAAGGGACATTACGTTTAAAAACTATCAATCTTAGAAACACTTGTTGGCTAATTTCCCTAGTCAACTTTGAAATCTCCACCTGTACCTCATTATGTCTTAGTTTACCCTCAGTAATACAGGTAGCACACACACTTCCATCCTGCCTTTTCAAAATAAAACCACTACAATATTTTTTTCTGCAGAGTCAATTAACTTGGTACTAGTTATCACACTAGACCCTTGTTCCCAAGAAAACACGTGAGATATTCTCAACTTTCCCAACTCCAGCTTCTTCCTCCCAACCTCAGCGTACATCCCTGCCTCTTCCTCTGCACCAATTCAGACGTTGAGTGCTAAGCTCCAGACAAAACCAGGAAAATGGTTTGGTTTAAACTCTGACCTCTTTTCTCACAAGGTTTTAAAACCACATTGTGGGACACTATGTTCTGTCAGTGAAACAAACAGCTGAACTGAACATCTTCGGGCTCAGGAGGGAAAACAAGAGAGATGAAGTTTTCCTAGTACCTGCCAGACAATTCACTACAGTTTTTAGAAAGGTCTTAGGGGTTTCCAGCAGGATCCACCAGTACACCCTGAGCAACAAGCTGGCAGGCTTGGAAGAGGCAAGGGGCAATGATCAAAGTCTTAGAAAGATTTCATAAGTGTCACATTATACTCCATTAAAACTAGTAAGAACTTGGTAAATCAGTGAAATTTGTTGATCTCCATTTTAATCCAGTTCACACTTCACTCTTAGGAAACAGAGTGGGTATTTCTTTTCTACTATATATATTTTCATGAAACATTATTTCTATTTTATATATTCAAGCATTAAGACTTCTCACCTGACAAGAATAACTGCAGTGAATTTCAATATTGTCAGGTTTGATTTTTTCATTTTTAGACAAAAAACCAACACACATGACTCCCTCTAAGTATTGTTCATATCACGGTGCAAATTTGAAAATTACAAACAACACCTCAGGGTGTTAGACAGCCTTCTCCCTTTATCTGTCCTGAAAAAAAAACATTTTGTAAAAGTCCAGAAATATCTCACAGCTATTTAATGCTTTTGGTCCCTAAACAATAGTGATTGATTTTGTTTGGTCTGGCAAACACAAATTATCCCATAAACATTTTATCCTGCCAGCCATGCTTCCATTGACTTGTTTGCAGTTTAAGAAGAAAATTCAGTGATTGTAATGAAAAATGGAAAGGGCTGGAGGCAAATAAAAGGTTTCTCTGCTGCTGAAAATACATCTACTTTAATTTTCTACACAGGCTAGGCTTGGTTTTTCTGTGAAAGCAAAATGAATTTAAACATAAAAGGGCACTTTCCTTTCCCTTTAAACTTTCCTTGCAACTCTCCAGGGCTTTATTTCCTCATTTTTCCTGCTTTATGACAAAAGAACACACAGACAACAGTGATGTTTCTTTCTTCTTTGTCTTTTTTTTTTTTAAAGATATAAAATTRTTTGAAAAGATGAAGAATGGAACCTAGAATTCAAGCCTTCAGACTCTTAAAAGAAGCTTTGATTGAGATAAYATGATCAAGAGAGTAAAAGGGATCAGGCTAGGGCAAGATATGCTGATAGCCATAAAAGTTTACACATTTCTTAGGTGGCAGGTTGGTGTGCTTTGCCAATAGGCTCAGGAGTCTAAAGACCAGGTCAGGACATCAAACATGAGCTGTTGAACCTTATCAGGGACTGTTGTCTTCTTCTCTACCATACAGCATATTCATCCCCTYGGACTGTAGAGGATGCTTTCTAAATGAACTCCTACCTATTGCAGTGAATTAGAGCATTGCAAACAGCAATGATGACTTCTACTCTCCCTGTACTACGGTATAACCGTGCCTCCAACATCTGAATTACATAGCTTCAGTCTGCGAGATGGATGCGGAAGTCATTTGTAGCCTGTGGTGCTACAGTAGGTGCTTCTGGCTACCACCARCTGATGAGGATGATGGTCTTTTTCAGGCTAACGTTCCTGGGAGGGAAGGAAAATCCCTGGTGAACCCTGGTCAGGAGAAATCTTCCTTAAGAAAGTCATCAGAGGCTCTTACTCTCACCCCGCCTTCAGGAATACATCTTTCAAACACGTAAACAGGCAATGAGCTAGTGAAGGTATGAGAAATGGCGCTAGGAGAGTGGGAGGAAAAAAGTGTGCACAATTTCTGGTCAAGGTTGAAAATTCAGTCAGGAAGAAAATCTGGGAGGAAGAAAAGGAGGGAGGGACAAGGAAAAAGAGAAATACTGAAAAATAGCAAGCAGACTCTGCTGTTACTTGTCACTATTGTCCTTCAGAGAATGAACGGGATTGAAAGAAAACAATAAAAATTCACCAAATCTATGGGAAAGTGAAAAAAAAATGAAGCGTGGCAAACAGAAGGCCCAGGGAAGGCAACAAAATGCAGATTGTTCCTGTATGGGTTAATAGGCCTAAATGTTAACACTTGAAACTTACTTTTGGGTGACAGAATAACTGACAAGGGATAGTGAGGTGCCTGCGGAAGGAAGACAGACTGTCTTGAAACCATGTGTATGGTGTTCTCAAAGTCTTGACCTGAAAACATTGGCATGAAAACAAAGTAGATTCCTCCCTTTTTTCTTCCAAAAATTATTCTCAAAGTTTCACACAACTTCACAGATAAGCTGTTCCTTGAAAAATATTTTTCAGGGAATTTATTACTAGGGATGGAAAAATTGCCTGTGTTCACCTAGTCTCATACAGTCCCCTTCTGTGTCATCACCTGCGACCAGGCTCTGCAGGTGCCTTGGGTATCRGTGGAGAAATAGTCATGGGAAAACACCAGGCCRATGTGAAGAGAAATGTTGAGAGACMACACATGAAAGGCTCCCATGGACTGACAAGCTCAGGAGAGTAGCAGTCCTGTTGAATCCATGAGAACGGATAAACTCAGAACACCAAAACTTGGCCAGATCTGGATGAGACCATCAACACGCACTAACATCAACAGCAGGCTGTACAACGTCCAGGACGAAGTGGTGTCTGCTGYGCACACAGACTACAGGAACATACACATAGAGTAAAGCAAAGGGTATCTGAGCAAACAGCCAGGGAGCTGCAAGCTGTTGCTAGAACTAGGCTGAACATGTCAGTCAGTATGATGTACAAATAGCTTTCTGCCTTTAATAATAGCTTTGTTCTATTAATAGTAGCTTAATAAAAGGTGTTCTAATAATATTGCTTCTGATCTACATCTCCACTCCCAGCAAAATCCCCCATTAGGAAAAAGGGAATTTCCAACACTTATTTTAAGCCCAGCTATAATCTTACTAGATTTTGATTCCTTTACGGTTCTCCAATTTCCTGTCAGCAAGGTGACCCACASAGCACTTCTCTGAAACAACAGAAGGGATATGCTTGCACTCACTGCTAGTAATATATCATATTTAAGAAGCTTCGTTCAAAAGCAGAAGTAGCCAGTTACAAGGAATTATTGGATCTCAGCTCTTAAAGACCTCCTAAGTTGGAAGGAAGCAAAACTAAGTGCAATAAATCTATCTTTAATGTCAATACAAAACTCACTGCTATGGTCAACAGCATTTCAGAGGAGTTTTAGGAGGTTCAGAAGCAAAACACTCCCTAGAAGTTCTATCAAATGTAGCTGCTATGTCAAGTCAGCAGTTTTGAAATGCTCTGTTTGGGAAAATAGCAAAAAGCAATGGTCTATCAGATCTTCTGAGCAGTTCAACCCAACAGTGATTCAGCAGCCACTGTGGCTTCAGCCAGCCCATTTCAAGCAGAGCCCCCTGCACTTTGCTTGCCCCCCCAGCCGAGCACTAGGCTCCAGGATAGTCTGAGCACAAACACACGCTCCCCACACACTCCCTTTAACTGTTACTATTTTCAGCTTCTTAGATTATACAGTCAGCTGTTAAGGAAGGACAAACAACCCAGTGTTGAGGAAGGATGATCATATAGCCGCCACACAAATCTAACTCCTCACTGTACCAAGTCGCCCTGGAGAGAAGAAGAAGAAAGAAAGAAAGAAAAAAACAAAAAAAATCAGGAAATAATCTTTTTTTGTTTAGGGTTCTTTCGCTTTTCACTCCAATTTACCCCACATGCTATGTAGGCCCATCTTGCCATCCAGCTATTAATTACCACAGTACTTTGCTTTTGCTATTATAAACATCAAGAAACAAGCAGTTTCCCTGTAATATATTCTTAAGTGTTGGGGAGTCTCAGCTGCAGATCTCCTCCTTTAGGTGTGCAGAAAGGCCTTTGAGGTGACAGGCAAGTTTTAAGAAGAAACATCAGAAGAACAGAAATAGCTCCAGTGATGATGCTTTAATCAGTCTTCTGCCTCTAGATCTATGAAACACTGAAGTCACATGTCAGCACTCAAACTGGTGCAAGGAATCTCAGTGTATTTTGGAATCCCGATACTCCATCATAGTTTTCTGTCAAGGTTAGGATAAGAAGTTGGCAGTGCAATTAATCTTTCACTAAAATGGAAGCTTCAAAAGAAATGTGTCAAAACACAGAAACATTTTGTTTTGTCTTTTCTTAAACCCAAATATTTAAATGTTCCTTCAAATTAAATTATTTGTATTAGTCTACTGAAATGAAGCAAAGTGAAAGTTGACCCAGAACTCATCTGTATTTTCATATAATTTTTACTGAGAGTGTGACATGCTATTTTTTTAAAAAWTTTTTTTAAGCATATTTCCTGTACAGTGATGGGCATAGCCATCTTACCCCCATTGTAGACCAAGCAGTAACAGCCTGGAAAAATGGAAGCTCTGAGCTCCAGAAAATGCTTCCATGAGGCAAGGTAATAGGGTTATTAAACGCAATTCAATTTTTGAATCAACAGAGAGTGTTCAGTTTCCAAGTGAGTAAATAAGTTAGTAGGGAGGAATTGATAAATCTGTAGATCTGACTTTAAACAAAAAAAAAMCACCACCAAACAAAAAAACCACCACACACACAACACACAAACACGCAGCTAACCAGTTCACACACACACAGAAAAATGGGATCCATTCTGCTCTCCTCTTTCCTCCTTTCCTGAAGGTTCCTGCAGAACAGTCCTCCAGGTAATAACAGAGTGAAGAAGCAGGTATGTCTCTCTCTTTCTAGATCATATTTTTACCATGCCTTGGAATATCAAGAAATCTATTTGGAACAGTATACACCTCCCTCAGTAAAGCTCATTTAAAGCAATTCAAGAACTCATCAAGCAGCCAATATAAACAAACTACTGTGACACCCACGTTGGGCTTTAAAACCCACGGAGAACTGCGCTGCTTCTAAGCCAGCTGCACTCGGCGGGTCAGTCGCTGATAACCCAACACAGAGGAACGACAGTAACTGCGATGCCTTGAGAGCACACGTTGTCTCAGACCCCAAAGCTGAGCTCTATTTAACACGTGGTTTCCCAATGATAGGGTGTGATGAAGAAATGAGAACATCTATTTCATTTCTTTCACAGCCTGTAAGAAGGTGGCCCAAATGAGAGAAACAAGAGAGAAGAAAGGTTTTTTGTAAGTGGTTTTCAGTCCTGGCAACAACAACAATATCCCTGTCTCTCCTGGTCTGAGGACAGGCTCCCTTTGACATATCCAACCTACAAAGTGCCATTCAGATGTTCACCCAGAATTAAGATCAAACCCTGACAGCAGAGCATGAAACATCCAAGCYGCGTTTGAGGATAGCGGTGACCTTCTGCCTCCCAAGCTCCTTTATGCACATCCACAATCAGCACTATATTTGGCAAGACCAGCCCACGGAAGATGCCAAGTCTCTTATCAACTTAAGTTTAATGAAATTCCACCATCCGACCCAAAGCAAAATTAGCATACTGAAGTCCAAGTCTCGCCTTACTCTCTGGAGCTAGTTTATTTAGTTTGGCCAAGAGTTCACCATTATTCATTTTAAATCCGCCCCCTCAGTGATGTCCAGCGTAACAGATCACAGGTAGCCCTTCCCTCTCACCACCAGCAGGACTGAAACCTACCCGAAATTACCTTTTTTTTTTTTTTTTTTTTAAAAAAAAAAAATGTCCTCGAGGGTCCTTTTTCACAAAGGAAAAGCGAGAAAGGTTCCTTTCTCACAAAGGAGAGGCTGCAAAGGGGAAAGCTGACCGTGCACCATCTTGATTCTGTGCCACTGAGAATCTTGTAACTGCACGGGATTTGACCACAGTTTAAACTGATAAATGTCATCTGAGAGCCTGGCTTTAAGTCGGCAGCACTCAACTAAACTCTGACAGGAGCAAACAGASAGCAAGCACTGCTGCTGCTTCATAAGGAGCTGTTAGCAGCTGGACAGTATCAAAGTTTCAGAAAATCTAAATGAACGTCTATTAGAGTTGCGATTTCTCCACTGAAAGTAGCCAGAGTCCTTCCCCTTGCCCTAAATTTCTCCTCTATTATCATGTCCCACAAGCTGTTCTGATGAGAAGTGCCACGGACACTACAGGTGGGTACTGAGCATTTCATTTAAGTTTATTAGAAACAAAATGGAAACAGATTGAAGCCCACTGCAATTAAGCAGCAGCCACCTCCATCMTCTGAGCTCCTCAATGGCTCCCGAGCAGCTCAGCACATCTCGGCCGAGCACGGAGTCCGGCAAGGCAGAACCCCGGGGCCTAACAACTGAATTATTCACAGTTTGCCCAGGAAGGCTCCGAATACAATACTTCTCAGCAAGTACCTTTTCTAAAGATGACAAAGGTTATTTATCTTTCGTCTTGCATGCTGCAGAAGTTATCACCGCCCTGCAGAGGCAAAATAAAGCGAATGCTCTGCACTCCTGGAATGGGCACTGCATTTGCACAATGGTATCAGAGCTCAGAAAGACCCTATGGTTTCTTGTATCCACCATCCTGTATCTGTCCTTTGATGACAAAATGTGCATGTCTTTAATGTTTCAAGGATGTTCCTTAGGGCATCTTTATCACAGATACAGAGGAGGATCAAAATAGCCTGTGACTTCATAGCTACACAATTGTGAAGATCTGCAGGAAAAGAAAATAATCAGGAAGGATGTTAAGAGCAATATTGTACATCTACCCGTCTCTTCAAGAAGTATCTTTAAAGCCACTGATACCAAATTATTTGCTAGCCTACTGCTGCAGTTTGCTATGGGTGAGCCTGACTTGCGATCTAAGCTGGATGAATATTCCCCACTCTCAAGCCAAAGAGCACAAAACCAGTGGGAAGGCACTGACAAACCAGCACTGCTGTGGTGGCRTGGGAGTTACTGCCTCTCACCTTTGCACCAGAGAGCAATTGTCCTGTCGTCTGGTGAAAGGTAACTTGCTTTTAGGCA